>ML358633.1:0-104372 GCA_005239505.1 Nicotiana paniculata | reverse complement strand
AAATTGATTCATCAACTTATAACCTACTCAGATGCATCGTTGAATATTAAAAACAAAACGTCTGACCTATATCTATCAATAGTAAAAATAAAACGTCTCGACTTATATCGATTAATCTATGTCATGCATTATTAGTGATGAATGAATGTAATCTATTAACTCTGTTATAATACAAATAATGAATACAGTAACATATACTATAACATGCTATATATGGAGCTAAAGTAGCACGAAGTGTGTGTGTTATATATATACACACACTAACATATACTATAACAAGCTATATATACGTTAAAGTATTACAATGAAGTGTGCGTGTGTGTATGTACTTTGATAGCCGTATATATATAAGAACATGAAGCCCTAGGAACACAGGGTCGGGTTATTTTAGGGATTGATAGACTTGTAAATTAATTCATCGACTCATAACTTATTTAGATGCAACATAATTGAGGTTAATCATACGAGAGAGTATGATCGCTATGATCATTTCATAATTGCACATAATGTTAGGCAAGTGTATTATGCTCCTTATCCATTGCGTCGGTTAAGCCTGTATGTAGGGTGGAAGTCGAGAATGTGTTAGATGTTGCATGTCAAAACGATATCTCCAGTATTTACCAAATAGTGGACGATCAGTTAGAAAATGATTTGGAACATCCTGAACACATATTGGAAGAAGTTGATATAAATGAAGTAACAATTATAGAAAATGAGGACAAAAAATCAACTGATGAAGCTCAAACAAGAGAGAAAGAAGAATTCTCGGACGAGGAAAAATACATCGATGAGCTTTAAAAAGTTGGTTTCTTAAATAAATCTCGTTTTATAGCTAGTTTCTTATATGTTTGAATCTAAATATGTATTATCTTATGCAGATGACAGGCAAGGGCCAAGGTAACAATGACCCTACTGGTTCTCGGGGTCGAGAAAATTCTAGGAAGGGAAATATGAGGGTAGAAAATAATACTCCTTCTTTTTCACCCTCTTCAGAGATGCTTATGCCTATGTCTATGTCCTATCCTCCACCCCACGCCTATACTGAGCTGCCATAGCATCACAAGCTGTACACCTTCATGCAGACACCAGGTCTTTCATCATAGGCTCATATAACTATACGTCCGGCATACAGTCCAGCTGCCTCACGACCACGTGGATCGCAGGCATCTGCATTGCATGGATCGCATCCATCCATGTCATAGCCACATCGATCACATCCATCCATGTCACAGCCACTCGGGTCACAGCCATCAGTATCACAGCCACTTGGGGTCCATCCAGCTATGTCGCAGTCACAGGGATCACATCCATCTTTATCAGCGACTCCATCTATTTCAAGCCTTCGCCTGCGAGGTAGTAGCGCTGACCCCCTACACCTTCCACACATGCCTCTGATATATATTCTTCGGACGGTGATGATGATGATGACGAGGAGGTGAATTATGATCAATATGGCAGGATCATCATAGTCCCTGAGGGTAATGGGTAAGAGTTATTTGTTATTTTGCGTTTATTATTTTGTAAAGTTTTTACTAAGACATTAATGTGTTTTTTTTGTTAAATTGCAGGTTTATCCCGAGTAATAAGACTATGAGGATAATCACCAAAGCCATCAGAAAGCTTTATGATGGCCCTTATGTGACTTAGACTGATTTCCCATTCTCGCTGAAGGAGCAAATTTTCAATCAATTTAAGGTATAAATGTTCTTTTAAGCAGTTTAATTATTTATATTTATGATATTTCCATATAATATTTAACTTTTTAATACATATAAAGTGTGTATGGGAATACCGCTATAGCACGGAAGTGGCTGTAAATTTTCATCACAAAGCTTGCAAGTAGTTGTCGCATACTTTCTCTGAAGCTAGAAAGAAGAACAAGAAGCCTGACTGGTTACTTCAAAATTTATGGGATGATTTGCAAAGTCAATGGCTTACCGCAAAGTTTTTAGAGAAGAGCGAAAAAGGAAAGAAAGATCGCGCATCTGAGAAGGGAGGCTCCTTGCACACTGGAGGTGCGATCATCCTAGGGACAATAAAAAGAAGATTGGTACGTAATTGCTTAATTTATTTTAATTTACAAAGTATATCTATTTTGTTTATTAACTTAATTAATTTGTTTTAAGGAAAAGAAGTTGGGGCGTCCAATGAACCAAGATGAGCGATTCAAGGAGACGCATATTGTAAAGAAGAAAAAAGAGACAGATCACGAAAGGTGGGTCGAGGACCGGCCCCGACTGTATATGTAAGTTTTCACTTCTCATTAAGTATTTTAATTTACTTTTATATAAATTTTGAAATACTAATTCAATGTAAATATTCGTATAGGGTGTGATGACCCAAAAGGGGTCATCCAGTATATTCTATCTAATTCTATATTCCGAGGTCGTGAAAACATCCTTCTAACTCACATCAATTTGCGTGCGCAGCCCGGGCGTGTAGCCGAGAAGCCTTTTTGCGGAAAAAAACTAATAAAAATGATAATTTTGTATTAGAAATTTGAAAAAAGTTGACTTCAATCAACGTTTTTGGTAAACGGATCCGGACCCGAGATTTGACGGTCCCAGAGTGTCCGTAGAAAAATATGGACTTGGCGTATGCCCGGAATCGAATTCCGAGGTCTCAAGTCCGAGTAATGAATTTTTAAAGAAAATTATTTTCTAAAAAATATTAAGGTTTTTTAAAATGAAATTTGAGGTGAAACCTGTGATATCGGGCCCGTATTATGATTCCGAAGCCCAGTAGAGGTTCGATATGATTTATATCTGTTACCTGTGAAATTTGGTAAGAAACGAACTTAAATTGACGTGATTCGGACCTTAAATGCAAAACTTAATGTTTGTAGAAGTTTGAAGAATTTTCATGGACTTTTAGTTTAATTCATCGTGTTAGTGTCGTTTTATGTGGTTTGGAACCTCGAGCGAGTCCGTGTTAGGTTATATGACTTGTGTATGCGGTTGGACGGGGTCCCAGGGGCCTCGGGTACGTTTAGGATGCTTATTGTGTGTTATTAGCACTTGGGAGACAACTAAAACATTGCTGGTTCTAGTGTCTCGCACCTGCGATGGACCTTTCGCAGGTGCGGACACGCAGGTGCGGCGAGGAGCTCGTAGGTGCGGACTTAGCCCAATCCCCCAAGTCTTGCAGGTGCGGTATGTTTTCTGCAGATGCGGAGCCACGGGTGCGGCCATTTGACCGCAGGTGCGACCCCAGGCTTTTTAGTGAGGGGAGGGGGGGAACTACCCCTTAGGATTGAGTCTTCTATGTTGATTATAGTCCGCGTACGCGAGGTGACGAGTGTGTACTCGAACTTATTTGCAAATAGATTGCCCTTTAGGGATTTTTGGGTCCTTAGCTTCCCTGTATATGAATTGAACTTGTTATATCTGAATTCCTGATTTCTAGTCTCATCTCCTCCTGTTCAAGTTAGAAGTACTTGTCTAGCATTCCTTGTTTATTATATGATCTTAATTGACTTAAATAAAGATTTTTTTTTTCCTACCATTATGCTATGTCTTTCTTCATATGCTGCCTATTTATTGAGCATTGTTCAAACTGAGTTTATTCGGTGAAGCTAATTGTCTAAGTGAGATTGGTTATAGCTGATTCCCTTGCCGGGATGATTTGGTTTCTTGGTTGCGAACTTGAATGTATAGAATCATTGCTATATTTGTCTTGTCTTCCCCTTGTTATGGTGTTCTCCCTTTGTGCTTGGTATTCCTCCCAGTGGCTACTTCTTATGAGCGAGTTGTTACCAGTTTTGTGATTTAAGTCTTTGTATTAATTTGCTCATCGCACTTTGTATTCGGCCTTGTTTGCTTTCGCGCTGGTTGTGGCAATATATGTTGTTTCTGTTGCATTCTGGTTGTTTCCTCAGTGACTGCATTGCATATTTAAAATTGGGACTACGGACAGAGATCTGGGAGCTTACCCCTGTACTGCATTGCATATTTAAATTGGGACTACGAACAGAGATCCGGGAGCTTTCCCCTATACTGCATCACATATTTAAATTGGGACTAAGTACAAATATCCGGGAGCTTTCCCCCTGTACTGCATCGCATAATTAAATTGTGACTACGGACAGAGAACCGGGAGCTTTCTGCCTGTACTGCATCGCATATTTTAATTGGGACTACAGACAGAGATCCGGGAGCTTTCACCCTGTACTATATTGCATGACAAATTCTGAGTGGCAGAATGAGTTCCGGTAGTTTATGATTGAGGAGATTTGAACCGAAAGATACAAATATATATATTGAATAGTATATCTGAAAAGCAATTATCTCCAGGAAAAGTTATGTCTAGTGGACTTCTTTTCGAAAGTATATTTGAAAAACTTTGTCTTGCAGAATGATGATATTTGAAAGATCAGTACTTGAGAAAATATATTTTGAACATCACGTATTTTGATGATACTTGAAAGAGCAGTATTTGGGAAAGTGTATTTGAACACCCCGTATTTGAAGAGACTATGTTATAGAGATTTCTCTGATAAAAATATATAAATATACATCCAGAGAAAGTATGTTTCAAGAAGAAATTTCTCTATTCTGAAATGATTATATCTTTAAAGTTTTCAAAATGAACTCACGATTTAAAGGTTTTCACTCGAAAGTTTGACCAGTTTTATTGAGTCATTGGCTAAGGCCTGACGTGAATAAATTGATGTAGTGCTGAGTTGCTTGTATTTTTTTTTGTTGGGTTGTAGCTCCCTCTATTTGGATTGCATCCTTTCCATTCTCTTTGCGTATTTCTATTATGATGTCCGTTGATCGTGATTATTGAATTTTCTTCAGTATTATTCGATCGTATCGTTAATTACATTGAGAAATCTTTAGATAGATATTTTGGATCAGTCATTTATACATCTTGCCTTTTTACTTATTAGATCGGTGGTCTCTTGACTAGTCCTAGTCACTACTTCACCGAGGTTAGTCTTGATACTTACTGGGCACCGTTGTGGTGTGCTCATACTACACTTCTGCACATTTTTGTGTGCAACTTCAGGTTATTGTTGTTGGTAGCTGCGCAGATTGTTGCTGAGGAGACTCAAGGTAACCTGATTTTGCGTTCGCAGGCTTCGGAGTCACCTTCCTATTTTATTTCTATTCAACTATACTTACTTATTCCTAGGCAATTGTACTTAGATTTTATAGAAAGATTTCGTAGAGCTTATGACTTGTACTTACCGGGTTTTGGAAAATTGTAAACTCTGTCAAGAATTCTATTTCAAAATTTTTAAAATTCCTTTATTATTGTTGTTGTTCAGTGGAAATGTTAGGCTTACCTAGTCCCTAAGACTAGGTGCCATCACGATACCCAACGGAGGGAAATTTTGGTCGTGACATAAGGTCGCTTCCAAAGTAACGTGGAGGAATTCATCCGCACTCAGCCACCTAATGAGTCGGGCAAGCCAACCCAACCTTCGGACGAGGATGCTGAAAGAATATGGATGGAGTCTGCTGGCGGTCCAAAATGGGCGAAGGTATATGGTCTTCCTATTAAGAAATTCCATATCTATAAGTGTGGAATGCAAGGAATAGGGACTTTCTCGCAAGGCAAGCAACTTGATGGGGAGAGCCTCTTCGGTATGCGGGAGACTATGACAAGGCTCACATCCGAGCTAGAAGCGGCCAAGGAAAGAGAAAAGGTTAGAGATGCTCAGTACCTTGGCATGCAAGATCAAATCAGAACTCTCCTATCTTTGGAGCTTTTCCGATTCCCCGGTCTCGTGAGTCATCGCTAGAGGCTCGACCTTCATGTGACCGTTCCTCCCGTCCACCCCGTGGTCATTCTTTTCGTCCTCCACAAGACCTTTCTCTATACCGTCTTATAGATGAAAGTTCATCACACAGTGATGATGATGTTGTACAAAACACTCCTTGACTTTTATATACTTTGAACTAGACAAATAGAACCGGTTTTGAACTAGTTGTAATAAGCTTTGAGTTAGTTTTGTTAGTTTAATTTGTTAGTTCTATTGAACTTTAATTTGTTAGTTTTAATGTGTTTATTGAATTGTGTTGTCGTTGTTGTTGTTGTTGTTGTTGTTGTTATTGTGTTTTAGGGATTTTGTATTAAATTGTATTGTTATTTAGGGATTTTGTATTAAATTGTATTGTTATTTAGGGATTTTGGTATGCTGACAGGTGGTGTAGCTGCCAAAACAGACATTTTATGTCAAAATTAAAACACAGAAAATTGACCAAAGTTGGTCGATATCTAAGTAAAAAAATTATTTTTTGCAAATTAGCGACCAACCTTGGTTGCTTAGTCTAAAAAAAAAAATTAAATATTAGCGACCAAAGTTGGTCGGTTAATGAACCCAGATTTTAAAATTACCGACCAACTTTTGTTGGTGTAGTTAAATTTAAATTTTATAAAATAATATACATTTTACTTTACCGTAATTTTTAAATTTTAATAATTAATAAAATAACGTAATTTAATACACCGACCAAATTTAAATTATTAAAATATGTTACCGACCAAGGTTGGTCAGTATGTTTTTTAAATTGTACAATTGGTCCTTTTACCTTAGCGACCAACGTTGGTCCTTTTACCTTAGGGATCAACGTTGGTTGGTTATTGTGGTCGCTTTTTACCAGATTTCTAGTAGTGTTGATGGGACATAATTAAAGAAGACCTAACAGCAGGTGTGATGGAGTTCTTCCGAGAAGGGAAACCACTGAAAGTTTGGAACACCGCAGTGCTTACATTGATCCCATAATCAGACCTTGCGAATACAGTAGGTGACCACAGGCCAATTGCATGCTGCAACACTATATACAAAATAGTGTCCTAAATGCTTTTTAACAGGCTGAAGTTGGTCTTACCAGAGATAATCTCACCCAACCAAAGTGCATTTGTAGCTGGAAGAAATATAGTACAAAACATTATCATATGTCAAGACTTGCTGAGGCTCTATAACAGGAAGCAAACAACTAGCAGTTGCCTGGTTAAAATAAATTTGAAGAAGGCATATGGTACAGTGGAGTGGGAGTAGGTAGAGGAGATGCTACATGCTATGAAGTTTACTCAAAAATACATCATATGAGTTATGAATTGTATTACAACTATGCACTACTCTATAGCTATAAATGGAGGAGTGTATGGAAACATTAAAGGGGAAAGATGGTTGAGGCAAGGGGGCCCAATATTCCTATTACTATTTATTATATGTATGGAGTAATTCACCAGGATAATGCGGGTAGTAGCAAAACAAGAGGGCTTTGGCTATCATACCAAGTGTAGGAGTCTGAAGCTCAACCATATATGCTTTGTTGATGATGTCTTGCTTTTCAGTAAAGGGGATTTCCAATCAGTACATCTGCTGCTTATGGGATTAAATACATTCTCAAACACAACAGGGCTATCCACAAATGCCACCAAATCAAATATATTCAGTGTAAATATGAACCCTCAAAGTCTAAATGACCTGATTGAAATGATTGGACAAAAAAAAAGAAAGCCTCCTATTTAGATATCTAGGGGTGCCCATTTCAGCTAAAAGAATCTCAAAAATGGACTGTGAAGTTATGCTTAACAAAATGACAGCAAGAATTAAAAGTTGGGGTACCAAGCATCTTTCATATGTTGGGAGAGTGCTACTTGTCAACTTTGTACTGTTGCACATCCACAGTTATTGGTCCTCCATATTCATACTTCTAAAGCAGGTATTAAAAGGCATTACTACAATATGTAGGAATTTCCTCTGGGATGGAAAAGTTGTCACAAATAGGCCTCCTCTAGTGGCTTGGGAAATTGTTTGCAGGGACAAGAAAGAGGGTGGATTGGGGATCACGGATTGCATTAAATGGAATAAAGCAGCAATAGCAAAATATGTATGGAAAGCTGACAACTCATGGGTCAAATGGATAAGCAACATATACTTAAAAGATAATGCATGGTGGCAATACATATGTCCAATTGATTGTTGTTGATACTGGAAGAAGATATGTAAAATTAGAGATGAATTTGAAGTTGGATTCATACAGGATGGATGGTGGAATATAACTGGACAGTACACTGTGAGAAGTGGGTACAAATGGATAATGGGAGCTAAAGAAGCATGGCCATGGGGAAGATGGGTGGGGAGCAAACTGAATATACCCAAGCACAGTTTTATATGCTGGATCACTATGCACCAAAGGCTGATGACCAAATCTAGACTATGCCACCTAGGCATAAGTCAAGATGATAGATGCCCAATATATGGAATACATGAGGAAACTACAAAGCATTTGTTCTTTGAATGTCCCTTTTCTAAGATATGCTTACCAGAGGTACTACTGCGGCTAAGGATACATATACAACAAACTGATATAGCTGGTATCTGGAGAAGAATGGCCAGAATCATTAAGGGGAAGAGATGCAGAGAAGTGGTGTTGGCTATAGTAGCAGCACTAGTCTACTGGATATGGAAGGCTCACAACAATGCAGTGTGGGAGTATGTGACGACCCGACCTGTCGTTTTGGGAATTTAAAATCCGTTCAGTGGTGTAAAGTCATAAACAGCTTCACGTTGTGTATATCGACCTGCGTGCATGGTTAGATTCAGTTACCGGGTAATTCGAAGTCGAATTGGGAGAAAACATTTTTAGTTTTGGAAGCTTAAGTGATGAAAGTTGACCGGAGGTTTGACTTTTGTGTAAACGATCTCAGAATGAGTTTTGGTTAGTGTCAACAGCTTCATATGATGATTTTGGACTTAGGCGCGTGTCCGGAATTGGTTTTGGAAGTCCGTAGAGTGATTTGAGGTAACTTGGCGAAAGTTAGAATTTCGGCGATTTCGGCCGATAGGTTAAATTTTGATATCGGGCTCGGAATGGAATTCTGAGAGTAGCTGTAGATCCGTTGTGTCATTTGGGTCTTGTCTACAAAATTTCATGTCGTTCTGGGTTGATTTGATAGGTCTCGACACGAGTCTTGTTATTTGAAGTTGTGAAAATTCCTAAGTTTGATTTTTTGTTTGATTCGTCGTTTTAGTGTTTATTATATATGTTTTGAAACCTCTAGCGAGTCCGTGTTAGGTTATATGACTTGTGTGTATGGTTGGACGGGGTCCCGGGGGCTCCGGGTGTGTTCCGGATAGCCTTCGGGTCATTTTTCTCCTTTTTGGCACTGCTGTGCTGTCTACTGTCTTTCCTTCTATGCGATCGCGAAGGCTGAGCCGCGATCGCATTGTATCAATTTGGACGCCCAGTTTTTCTTAATCGCGATCGCATAGATCCATTCGTGATCGCGGAAGTCCATCCTTTTCTCCTTCGCGTTCGCTTCTACTTTCACGCGATCGCATAGTGAATCCATCTATGGGCATCAGGTCATTCTTCTACGCGATCGCATTCCGTGCTTCGTGATCGCGTAATGTAGCGTTGAGGCAGACTATATTTCCTTATATGCAATCACAGATGTTCCTTCGCGATCGCATAGAATCATTTCTGGCCAATAATATTTTCCTATACGCGATCGCATACGTAGTCGCGCGATCGCGATGCTTTAAATACCTGGGCAGAATATAAGTTTCCAAAATGAGGGGTTTCACCATTTTAAACATATTTTGACTTCTAGAACTCGGGTTTGGGCGATTGCTTGAGGGATTTTCACATAAATTTAATGGGTAAGTGTTCTTCCACTAGAACTAAATATATTTCATGAATTAGTTCTTGTTTTTATCATTTAAATTGTGTTTTGGGTTGAGGAGATTGTGGGTTTTGAAAGAAAACTTCAAAAAATAAAAATTCATGATTTGAATGACCAAATGTTATCGGAATTGGATAAATTTAGTATGGGTGAACTCATATCGGAATGGGTAATCGGAATTTGTAAAATTTGTCGGGTTCCGAGGTGCGGGCCCGGGGGGGTCGACTTTTGGGTAGATTTTATATTTTTGTAAAGATTGAAACTTAATTATTCGGAATCGTTCCTTATACATTTTATAATTTTGAAGTTGTTTTAGTTGATTTTGAGTCGTTCAGAGGCCTTCCCGCCCGAGAAGTCTATTTTTGAGTACCGGGTTATCGTCTTTGAGGTAAGTATCTTGCCTAACTTTGTGTGGGGGAACTACCCCTTAGGATCGAGTCTTTTATGTTGATTGTAGTCCGCGTACGCGAGGTGACGAGTGTGTACTCGAACTTATTTGCTAATAGATTGCCCGTTAGGGAGTTTGGGTCTTATGTTCCCCGTATATGAATTGAACTTGTTATATCTAAATTCCTTATTCCTAATCTCATCTCCTCCTGTTCAAGTTAGAAGTACTTGCCTAGCATTCCTTGTTTCGTATATGATCTTAATTGACTTAAATGAAGACTTTATTTTTCCTACCGTTATGCTATGTCTTCCTTCATATGCTGCCTAATTACTGAACATTGTTCAAACTGCGTTTATTCGGTGAAGCTAATTGTCTAAGTGAGATTTGTTATAGCTGATTTCCCTTGCCGGGATGATTTGGTTTCTTGTTTGTGAACTCGAATGTATAGAATCGTTGCTATATTTGTCTTGCTTTCCCCTCGTTATGTTGTTCTCTCTCTGTGTTTGGCATTCCTCTCAGTGGCTACTTCTTATGAGCGAGTTGTTACCATTTTTGTGACTTAAGTCTTTGTATTGATTTGCTCATCGCACTTTGTATTCGGCCTTGTTTGCTTTCGCGCCGGTTGTGGCAATATATGTTGTCTCTGTCGCATTCTGGTTGTTTTCCTCAGTGGCTGCATTGCATATTTAAATTGGGACT
Organism: Nicotiana paniculata; assembly: GCA_005239505.1. Taxonomy (NCBI): domain Eukaryota; kingdom Viridiplantae; phylum Streptophyta; class Magnoliopsida; order Solanales; family Solanaceae; genus Nicotiana; species Nicotiana paniculata. The sequence continues at coordinate 93,640 of ML358633.1, read as the reverse complement.
ACGGACAGAGATCCGGGAGCTTTCCCCCTGTAGTGCATCACATATTTAAATTGGGACTACGGACATAGATCCGGTAGCTTTCCCCCTGCACTGCATCGCATATTTAAATTGAGACTACAGACAGAGATCCGGGAACTTTCCTCCTGTACTGCATCACATATTTAAATTGGGACTACGGACAGAGATCCAGGAGCTTTTTCCCTCTACTGCATCGTATATTTAAATTGGGACTACGGACAGAGATCCGGGAGCTTTCTCCCTGTACTGCATTGCATGAAAAATTCTGAGTGGCGGACTGAGTTCCGGTAGTTTATGATTGAGGAGATTTGAATCGAAAGGTATAAATATATATATTGAAAAGTATAGCTGAAAAGCAATTATCTCCAGGAAAATTTATGTCTAAAGGACTTCTTTTCGAAAGTATATTTGAAAAATATTTGTCTTGCAGAATGATGATATTTGAAAGAGCAGTACTTGGAAAAATATATTTTGAACATCACGTGTTTTGATGATATTTGAAAGAGCAGTACTTGGGAAAATATATTTTGAACATCACGTGTTTTGATGATATTTGAAAGAGCAGTACTTGGGAAAATATATTTTGAACATCACGTGTTTTGTGGATATTTGAAAGAACAATACTTGAGAAAATATATCTTGAACATCACGTATATTAATGATACTTGAAAGAGCAGTATTTGGGAAAATGTATTTGAATACCCCGTATTTGAAGAGACTATGTTATAAAGATTTCTCTAAAAATATATAAATATACATTCAGAGAAAGTATGTTTTAAAGAAGAAATTTCTTTAATCCGAAATGATTATATCTTTAAAGTTTTCAAAATAAACTCACGATTTAAAAGTTTTCACTCGAAGGTTTGACCAGTTTTATTGAGTTATTGGCTAAGGCCTGACATGAATAAATTGATGTAGTGTTGAGGTGCTAGTGTTTTTATTTGGTTGAATTTCCCGCCATTTGGATTGCATTTTTTCCATTCTCTTTGTGTATTTCTATTATGTTGTCCATTGGTCATAATTATTGAATTTCCTTCCGTATTATTCGATCATATCATTAATTACTTTGAGAAATCGTTGGATAAATATTTTGTTTTGATCGTTTATACATCTATGCCTTTTTTACTTATTAGTCTGGTGGTGTTTTGACTAGTCCTCGTCACTACTTTACCGAGGTTAGTCTTGATACTTACTGGGCACCGTTGTGGTGTGCTCATACTACACTTCTGCACATTTTTGTGTGCAGCTTCAGGTTATGGTTGTTGGTAGCTGCGCAGATCGTTGTTGATGAGACTCAAGGTAACCTGCTGCTGCGTTCGCAGGCTTCGGAGTCACCTTCCTGTTTTATTCTATTCAACTGTACCCACTCATTCCTAGACAGTTGTATTTAGATTTGATAGAAGGATTTCGTAGAGCTTATGACTTGTATTTACCGGGCTTTTGGAAAATTGTAAACTCTGTCAAGATGTCTATATCGAGACTGTTATAAATCCTTTATTATTATTGTTGTTTAGTAGAAATATTAGGCTTACCTAGTCCCTAAGATTAGGTGTCATCACGATATTCAACGGAGGAAAATTTGGATCGTGATAGAGTACAAATTGCCAACTACAGGATATGTGATAAAGCAGAACAAGCAAGAATGCAGAATGAGGAAGATAAATTTTATAACTAAAAAGCTGACTGTTAGAGAAAAGGAATGGATATAGAGAGCAATTAGATAAGAGAGATATAAGTTTCTATTTCTGTATGTGGTTGGCTGTGTGGCTGGCTTTTGATAGATTGTTTTATTGTTTTGTTAGCTCTTGCTAGGAGGAAAGTGTAAATAGAAAAGAGAAAGGGAAGAAATAGATAGAAAGGAGAGAAAAGAATGATGTAGCAGGCTGTGGTGTTGAATCAATAAAAAAATTTCTTCACCAAAAAAAAAAAAAGAGAGCACGATCTTAACTCTGGGGAGGGGGAACGGATTTGTGGTTAGGATAGGATTATACCTAGTAACCGTGCTTAATAAGAAATCATAATCTTAATGCGTTCTTAATAGATTAATTGATTTCATAGGAATATAGGCGTTAATCTATTTTGAATAGGCGAGTGGTACTTCGGGAGAAGGCTACGAGAGCAATTGTTCGATTAATTAGCAACCATGAGTGAATTGCATGAAAAGGAACTAGAATACAATAGGATTGGTGAATCGATCACAACTCTGGAATATTTGTCTCAACTGAATACACAACAACTATTTTGCTGCTTGATAGCTTACTTACTAGTTAGAATTATTGTTTAGTATAATCACATTTTTGAACTCGGAATTGGCTCGACTGAAGAACAATCTTGGTGAATATAGTGGATGGTTAAGACAAGTCTACGTGGGTTCGACACTCGACTTATTATCTTATTACTTGTACGATCATATATAATTACGTATACGTTTGGGAGCGACAAGCACCCATTGACAAGGTACAATATAATACTGTGGATGGATGCTTAATACCATTTGAATAGTGGTGAAGCTCGAATACTAAAATATAGGTGAAAACCTGATTAAGCTAGTTGTACGTTTAAGTTCGTTAGGCAAGGTGATGGAGGTATGAATTTTAGGGGGCTGGACCTTCGCCACAGTCCTCACATTCTGATATTGGACAAGCCCATTTTTTGCCAAAAATTTATGTAAGCCTTTTACGAACTTAGTAATGACCTTTGGATAATAGTTTAGTTGTTCTCAGAAGAATTCAATCTTGCCAGGTAGAAAAGAAGAAAGACAATGTATAAAAGGCCCTAGAATAAATTCACTGTCCTATGACTGATCGACGATTACTAACGGTTCAGGCTTCATAGAAGTGAGTTGCAGCTTAAAATCCGAACTATGGATGGATTTTTTCCCTCCCACTTGTAACATCATCTATGTACATCTAGCTCACTTCAGGTATTTCTCTTTTAACGACTTCTTTTTATTTAGTAGTCTAATCAATCAATCAAATTATCTCCTTTTACAATTTCACACCTTATTATTTACACAGTTTCCTTGGTAATACTCTTCGTTTAAGGAAAAGTAACTAATCAGGCTGTCACATACAATCTTCAACATATATTAGTCGTCTGATTACAAACCGAGAATTACTGATGAGTGCTGTTTTAATTTGGTCTAATCCAATTAATAACATTTCCAACCACAGCAATTAGTTACATATAAGCTTAGCAAGATTTCATGATAATAACCCGAATGTCAATGTTCATATGCTAATTAGCAAATAGTGATATCTATAGCTTTTATGTGGGGTCACTAAATAAAATAAAATAAAAAGAAGAAAACTATGATTCGAGAAAATAGAGCAGTATTGTAAAATCAATTTGCTAGTTGGTTTTCTGATTGTTATCGATAGTTGCAAATTGCAGATTTGCTAGTTGAAGAAACCAATCTTTTGATTGGTTGGAGAATGCGGCAAATTTTCTATAAATTGAAGTGTTTCGTTCAGTTTTAAGTACACCTAAAATCAGTGAGCGCAATAGAGAGTACAGAGAGTAATCCACAGATTGTAGTTTGTGAGATAAATATTGAGTGTGAGTAATATTGTAGTGAGGTCTTTAAAATAAAGAGTGTTATTTCTTTCTAAGTTGTAGTAGTCTCTTGGCACTACTAAGTTGTAATATTATAGTGGTAAATTGCTTTGCTCGAGTATTGTATTTTACCCCGTTAAAAGATTTGGTGTCATTGTTACTCTCTTGTGTTATTATTATTTGTCGTGGATATTATTCCTGGGCGGGAATACTATTTTTCCCCCAACAACATGGTATCAGAGCCATGGAGAATAATGGTCCACTGTCTTTTCAGTACCCCCGGTCTCACAAAAGATAATTATGAAAAATGGTGTCTACGTATGAAAGTCATTCTTGGCTCCCAAGATGTGTGGGAAATAGTAGACAGAGGGTATGCAAAACTTGATAATGAGGAAGCTCTGCCTCAAAATGAAAGAGATGTCTTGGCAAAGACAAGGAAGAAGGATCAATAAGCCCTCACGCTCATCCACCAATGTTTGGATGATACCATGTTTGAGAAGGTGGCCGATTCTACCACCTCAAAGGAAGCTTGGGAGATTTTACAAAATTCTCTCCAAGGAGTTGACAAAGTGAGGAAGGTAAAACTTCAAACACTAAGGGCTGATTTTGAAGTTTTAAAAATGAAAGAATCCGAATGCATTTTGGATTATTGTTCAAAAGTGAAGGCTGTTGTGAATCAATTAAGAAGTGGGAGGACATAGAAGATGTTCGTGTGGTAGAAAAGATCCTTCGCACTTTAACACCTAAATTTGATTTTGTGGTGTGTGCTATTGAGGAGTCTAAAGACTTAGACTCTATGGCGGTGGAGCAATTGGAGGGTTCTTTACAGGCCCATAAAGAAATAATCAAGAGGAGACAAGAAGTGCCATTGGAGAAACTTCTTAAAACCCAGGCATCCTTTAAGGATTATGGAGGTGAAAAAAGCTATCGAGGGAACGGAAGACGAGGCCGCAGTGGTCATGGAAGAGGAAGAAGTAACGGTAACAATTTCAACAATGAAGTTAAAATCCACCAGACATTCAGAGGTCGTGGTCATGGACACAGAGAAGGAAGAGGACGTGGCTACTACCAAGAAAATAATGGACAAAGGTATGACAAATCAAAAATTGAGTGTTATAATTGTCATAAATTTGGCCATTACTCTTGGGAATGTCGTAACAATGTTGAAGAAAAATCTAACCTTGTTGACGACAAGAAAGGAGACGTTGAGTCAACGTTGTTGATGGCACTCAAGGAAGAAGACAGGGATGATTGCAGCTCGTGGTATTTGGACAATGGAGCAAACAATCATATGTGTGGATGCAAAGAGAAGTTTGTGAAGATCAATAAAACGGTGAGAGGTAATATGTCCTTTGGAGATACCTCAAAGATTCAAATCGAAGCGATAAGTACGATTTTAATCTTCTGTAAAGATGGTAGTCACAAGATAATTCAAGATGTTTATTATGTCCCAAAATTAAAAAGTAATATTTGAAGTTTGGGCCAACTTCTTGAAAAGGAATAAGAAATCCACATGAAAAATATGCATCTTTGGCTTAGAGATTCAAGTGGAATTCTAATTGCTAAAGTGCATATGGCTGAGAATAGATTATTCTCTCTGAATCTTAAAACAATTGATGCAAAGTGTTTGAAGGCTAATATGTAAGGTGAATCATGGTGTTGGCACATGCGATTTGGGCACTTGAATTTTCAAGTGCTCAAATCAATGGGAGAAAAGAATTTGGTACATGGGTTACCATCAATCAACCATCCCAATCAATTGTGTGAAGTTTGTCTTCTTGGAAAACATGCAAGGAGGAGTTTTCCAAGGGAGGCCATGTCAAGATCAACCAAGCCACTCCAGCTTGTTCACACTAATGTGTGTGGACCAATCAATCCACCTTCCTTTGGTAAAAGTAAATACTTTCTACTCTTCATTGATGATTTTAGTAGAAAGACTTGGGTTTATTTCTTGAACCAAAAATCTGAAGCTTTTGCTGCTTTTAAAAATTTCAAAGTACTTGTAGAAAAAGAAAGTGGCTATGAAATAAAAACTTTAAGGTCCAATAGAGGAGGAGAATTCACTTCAAAAAAATTTAATGACTTTTGTCAGTCTCATGGAATTCGTCGCCCTCTAACGGTACCTTATTCACCCCAACAAAATGGAGTTGTAGAGAGAAAGAATCGACGATTCTTAATATGGCTAGATGTATGTTGAAAGATAATGGTATGCCCAAGGAATTTTGGGCCGAAGCTGTTTCTTGTGCAGTTTATTTGAACAACAGGTCTCCAACAAGATATGTTAGAGATCAAACCCCTCAAGAAGCATGGAGTGGAAGAAAGTCAAGTGTCAAGCATTTGAGAATATTTGGGAGCATAGCCTATGCTCATGTTCCATGTCAAGGGAGAGCGAAGCTTGACGATCGAAGTGTCAATCATGTGGTTGTTGGCTATGATACGAGTTCAAAAGGCTACAAGTTATATAACCCAAGCAGCGGCAAAGTTGTGGTAAGTCGTGATGTTGAATTTGACGAAGAATTGGCATGGACCTTGGAAGCTTAGGAAGAAACTTCATATGATTTTCTTCCATACTTTAGTGATGAAGAAGAACCAGAGACTGTGGAACCTATGCAGGATACAACTACGCCTCCTTCTCCAACAAACGTTGCATCTCCCTCTTCTCAAGAAAGGTCAAATGAACAACCGCAGAGGACAAGGAGTATTCAAGAGCTTTATGAGGACGCAGAAGAAGTTACTAATTTTGATTTTTTATGTCTCTTTGCTGATAGTGAATCAATGAACTTTGATGAAGCTATCACAGACAAAAGGTGGAGACAAGCCATGAAGGAGGAGATCGATTCAATAGAGAAGAACAACACTTGGGAGTTAACAACTCTTCCCAAGGGTCATCGAGCAATTGGAGTGAAATGGGTATACAAGACAAAGAAGAATGTTGATGGAGATGTGGAGAGATACAAGGCATGACTTGTGGCTAAAGGCTACAAGCAAAGACAAGGCATTGACTATGAAGAAGTCTATGCACCTGTTGCCCGTATGGAGACGATTCGTTTGCTGATCTCTATGGTGGCGCAAATGAAATGGAAGATCCATCAACTAGATGTCAAGTCAGCCTTCTTGAATGGCTATCTTGAAGAATAAGTCTATGTTGAACAACCATTGGGCTTTGTGGTAAAAAACCACGAAGATAAAGTGTTGCGGTTGAAGAAAGCTTTATATTGATTAAAGCAAGCCCCACGAGCATGGAACAGTTGCATCGACAAGTATTTTCAAGACAATGGGTTTACTCGTTGTCTGCATGAATATGCTCTTTACCTTAAAGTTCATACTAATGGAGATATCTTACTTGTTTGTCTTTATGTTGATGATCTTATTTTCACGGGTAACAACCCAAGTTTGTTTAATGCTTTTAAGAAAGATATGTCCTGTGAGTTCGAGATGACAGATGTAGAGCTCATATCATACTATCTGAGCCTAGAAGTGAAGCAAATGGAGGATGAAATTTTTATCTCTCACGAAATCTATACAAAAGAGATATTGAAGAAGTTCAACATGCTTGATTGCAACCAGGTGAACACACCAATGGAGAGTGGGACAAAATTGTCCAAGTTTGATGAAGAAGAAAAAGTGGATCCCACATTTTTCAAAAGTCTTGTGGGAAGTTTGAGGTACTTGACTTGTACAAGGCCAGATATACTCTTTGCAGTTGGAGTAGTAAGCCGCTTCATGGAAGCTCCTACCTCTACTCATTTGAAAGTCACTAGAAGAATTCTTCGTTACCTAAAAGGTACAATTGCCTTTGGGTTATTTTATTCTTCTTCTAATGATTTCAACCTTATGGGATATTGTGATAGTGATTATGCGGGAGATATTGATGATAGAAAAAGAACAACTGGTTTTGTATTTTTCTTGGGAGTCTGTTATTCCTTGGAGCTCAAAGAAATAATCAATTGTTACTCTCTCGACTTGTGAAACCGAATATATAACAGCAACATCATGTACATGTCATGCTATTTGGCTGAGAAGATTATTGAAGGAGCTCAATTTTCCACAAATTGAAGCTACAGAGATTTGTATTGACAATAAATCCGCACAGACACTCGCCAAATCCAGTGTATCACGATCGAAGCAAGCATATTGATACAAGGTATCACTTCATCCGAGAATGCATTGCCAAGAAGGAAGTCGAGCTCAAATATGTGAAATCTCATGACCAAGTTACAGATATCTTCACTAAGCCTCTCAAGTTTGAAGATTACCAGAGATTGAGATCAAGTCTTGGAATGAAAAAGAAAAACCAAAATCAAGTGAGAGATTTGTGGGTTCACTAAATAAAATAAAATAAAAAGAAGAAAATTATGATTGGAGGAAACAGAGGCAGTATTGTAAAACCAATTTGCTAGTTGGTTTTCTGATTGTTACCAATATCTGCAAATTGCAGATTTGCTAGTTGAAGAAACCAATCTTTTGATTGGTTGGAGAGTGCAGCAACTTTCCTACAAAATTGAAGTGTTTCGTTCAGTTTTAAGTACACCAAAAATCAGTGAGCGCAATAGAGAGTAGAGAGAGTAATCCACAGATTGTAGTTTGCGAGATAAATATTGAGTGTGAGTAATATTGTAGTGAGGTCTTTAAAATAAAGAGTGTTATTTCTTTCTAAGTTGTAGTAGTCTCTTGGCACTACTAAGTTGTAATATTATAGTGGTAATATTGCTCTGCTCGGGTATTGTATTTTATCCCGCTAAAAGATTTGGTGTCGTTGTTACTCTCTTGTGTTATTATTATTTTTCGTAGATATTATTCCTGGGCGAGAATATTATTTTTTCCCCAAACATTTTATATGAGGAGTCGTAAGAAAAGAAACATACAGAAAAGAAGAAAATATATTAGTAGTGATTGTGGATATACCTTATATTATAAGACTAGAGAAATTTATATGCCTTAATCACATGCATCTATGTCAAATGACAAAGTACTTGTTAAAGTATCAAAAGTGAATCCTACGCCCTGGAGTTGATTATTGCCTAATATTGAGACGTCGCTATTCCACCCTAAAAAAGCTAGACAGTAGTGCACAACAACTCGTTTACTCTCCGTCCAAGGCCAGCAATCCCAGAATACGTACCAGTGAATTTTCTTTCACCGATTTGATCTTTGCCACATCCAATAGTAACCCTAATTGGTCTTTGGTCTAAACAAAAGTAATCACATCATCTGCTATAAAACCTTTTGTTCTTGATCCATCCGTATATGTAAAATCATACTTACACTCGTGACTATTTTGGTCACAGCGTAAAGTTGGGTCCTCAATCATGCAACTTGAACCACGTCGAATGCAATCGACTTTTCTAAAAGCTTTGGAAGTACTAGAATCATATAGAGGCTGATTTTGTTTGTAACACTTATTTGCCTCACATGGTCCACATTGCCACCAAACTAAATCACTTCCACCATCTATTAGCAAGAAACTTCTGACTTCGTTACTGCCTAGTAAAAATGATGCAACATACTCATCATTCGCGTAGTAGATACCTGTTATTTTTGGGACCTTTTAGCGAATCTAACCTCCTTGTGAATCGTATTTTCATGTATAAGTTTCTTTTTCACGTTCTTCAAAAAATAAAGTTAAATAACTTAATCTAGCATCACATCGAGCAATTCTACTTTCAAGCAATGAGCCGTAGTCCTTGAAGTTTGATTTTTCAAATATATCGCGATGGTAAAGAGTAAAAGTGTAGGATGGCATTGGAGGATCTGAAATCTTAGTTGGATCAAGAGACATCAATTTTTCTTTTGCTTGCTTAATATAAGTGGAATTAAGGGGTGAAAGATATTTTTCATTGCGCAACACTACTAACACAATTGAGCAAGAAGTTAAAAGGTGAATATGGAGGAGGTTTCCATTGCTATGGAAAATTTTGATTTGAAATATGTCCACCACGTCTTGTAATCATCTGTATACTGGTTTAAATTTCTGTAACCTTTCCAACCTTATATATGCCTAAAATAGGAATGAAAAAATCAGAGTTAATTATTGAGATTTGAATATCTTTTAGAAGCAATAGCGTAAACAAGTATGAAAGGGGTTAATTAGTTCTCAATAAAATCAACTTTAAATATTTTGCCCTTTTTGGTTTTCTTGTTAAGAGGATGATCAATACTGTTTGGCCTCCTCTTGATTTTGTTAAATAAATGAATTTAGATGGAAAACCCTTCCTATATTGAGCATGAAATCACATCGGATAATTTAACAAGAATTTGGTTGGGAATCTATACTATTTAGGAACATTATTAATTAATACATACTCAAATAAAGCTTATATGCATAAGGTGTTTACACCAAACTAACATATGCATTACACATATTTGCACATAGATTGTTTCACTTAAACATGATTAATTAACATGTATTTTTATCTCATTAGATCATTTAACAATGGCAATTTGATATGGGTTTAAGAAATTTCGTTGGCAAAATTTTGAAGCAAATTATTTTTTAAAAATAAAAAAGTGACATCAAAATTTGGTTTGACATATGTCTACAACTTCCTTCAATCACGTATATTCTGTGGTAATCTTCATTTATTCTTTCCAACAATATGTTCAAATTTGGAGGAAACACCAGTATTAAATATACAGATTTGATTTCCTTTGAGACGCAATTGGTGTGAACAAGTAGGATTATGATAAGTTCTTAATAAAGCCAATATTAAATTTTTAGCTTTTTTTGCCATTCTATAGTCGTTAAAAGATTCAGAGTTTGATCTTCATTTTATCATCAAATGAATGAAGTAGTATTAAATCTCTACACACCCCGGAGCCCTCGGGCTCCAAACCAAACATGCATACAAGTCCAAAAATATCATATATACTCGCTCATGCGATCAAAATACCAAAATAACATCTAGAACTATAAATTGGACACCAAAATGTATGAAGTTTTCAATGAATCTTAAGAACATGCAATTTTCTAACCGGACGTCCGAATCATATCAAATCAACTTCGTATTGCACCAGATTTTTCGGACAAGTCATAAATACTGTAATGAACGTATACCAAGTTTCGGAACAATAATTCAAATCCGGTATCAACAAAGTCAAACTACAGCCAAACTTAGAAATTCTTTGAACCTTTAAATTACTAGTTTTCAACAATTTGCGTTAATTCAAGCTAGGGACTTCCGAATTTGATTAAGGGCATACGCCAGAGTCCCAAATCATGATACGGACCCAGCGGGTCCGCTAAAATACTGATCCGGATCCATTTACACAAAATGTTGACTGTAGTGAACTCAAATGAGTCTTAAGGCACGATTTCATACTTTCTTCAATTTTCTCATAAAAACCTTCCGAAAAAAAGGACACAGACTATGAACGCAATTCGAGGAAGGCTAAACGGAGCTATTCGAGGTCTCATAACAAATATATGAAGGGTACAACTATAAAAGACCTATCGGGTCATCACATTCTCCATCTCTAAAACAAAAGTTCATCCTCGAACGGACATAGAAAAGTACCTAGACAAGTGAAAAGGTGTAGATATCTACTCCGCATGTCTGAATCTGACTCTCACGTGGATTCCTCGGTCGGCTGACCTCTCCACTGCACTTGAACTGAAGGATAACTCTTAGACCTCAACTATCGACCAGCCCGACTAGAATAGCCACCGGCTCCTCCTCATAAGTCAAATTCTTGTCCAATTGGACTGAGCTAAAATCTAACACATGGGAAGGATCACCTTGATACTTCCAGAGCATGGACACATGGAACAGTGGACGGACTACTGATAAACTAAGTGGCAATGCGATCTTGTAGGCCACCTCACCCACTCTCTCAAGAATCTCAAAGGGTTCGATATACCTAGGGCTCAACTTGCCCTTCTTTCCTAACCTCATCACACCCTTCATGGGTGAAACAGAGCAATATCCTCTTCCCAACCATGAATGCAACATCACAAACTATACAATCGGTATAACTTCCTAGACTAAGCGATGCGAAGTCGATCTTGAATAATCTTAACCTTGTCCAAGGCCTCTTGAACAAAATCTCTACCCAACAACCGAGCCTCCCCCGGCTCGAACCATCCAACTGGAGAACAACTATATTGCCTCATAGGGAGCCATATAAATGCACGACTGGTAGTTATTATAGCAGGCAAACTCCGCAACTGGCAAGAATTGATCCCAAGAACCCCCAAAATCCATAACGCAAGTGCGAAGCATATCTTCCAATATCTGAATAGTGCACTCGGACTTTCCGTCTGTCTAGGGATGAAATGTTGTGCTCAACTCAATCTGTGCGCCAAAATCATGTTGTATGGCCCTACAGAAGTGCGAGGAGAACTGTGTACCTCGATCATAAATGATAAACACGAGCACACCGTGAGGACTGATGATCTCGCGGATGTAGATCTCAGCTAACCACATTGCCACTAGAATGAAATGTGCTGACTTGGTCAACCTATTATCAATGACCCATATCGCGTCGAACGTCTTCTGAGTCTATGAGAGTCTAACAACAAAATCCATAGTGATACGCTCCCACTTCCATTCAGGAATCTCTAGCCTCTGAAGAAAATCACCAGGCCTTTGATGCTCGTACTTTACCTGCTGACAATTTAGACACCGATCCACATATGAAACTATTTACTTCTTCATCCTCCTCCACCAATAACGTTGCCGCAAGTCCTGATACGTCTTGGCGGCACCCGGATGAAAAGAATATCAGGAACTGTGGGCCTCCTCAAGAATCAACTCTCGAAGCCCATCCACATTGGGTACACAAATACGGCCCTACATCCTCAAAACCTATCATCTCCAACAGTGACCTTCTTGGCACCATTGTTGTCGTACCGTGTCCTTAAGGATAAGCAAATGGGGATCATCATACTAGCGCTCTCTGATGTGCTCATACAAGGAAGATCGAGAGGCTATGCAAGCTAGAACACGACTGGGATCTGAAATATCTAACCTCACTAACTGATTGGCCAAAGCCTGAACATCTGTTGCAAGAGGCCTCTCACCAACTGGGATATAGCAAGGCTACCTATACTCACTGTCTTTCTACTCAAGGCATCGGCCACCACATTGGCCTCCACTAGATGATACACAATGGTGATATTATAGTCTTTCAACAGCTCCAACCACCTCCTCTGCCTCAAGTTGAGATCTTTTTGCCTGAACAAATACTGTAGACACCGATGATTCATGAATACCTCGTATGACACGCCATAAAAATAGTGCCTCCAAATCTTCAACGCATGAACACTGGCTGCCAACTCTAAGTTATGCACAGGGTAATTCTTCTCGTGAACCTCTAATTGCCGTGACACGTATGAAATCACCCTACCATTCTACATCAATACACCACGTAGGATCCTGAACCTGTGGGCAACACTCACACTGGCACCGTAATCAAAGCAGTCTTGAGCTTCTGAAAGCTCAACTCACACTCATTCGACCATCTGAATGGGGCACCCTTCTGGGTCTATCTAGTCAATGGGGCTGCTGTGGATGAAAACCCTTCCACAAATCGGCGATAATAACCTGCCAAACCTAGGAAACTCCATATTTCTGTAGCTGAAGTAGATGTAAACCAGTTCTAAACTGCCTCAATCTTCTTAGGATCTACCTTTATGCCCTCAACTTATACTACATGTCCCAAAAAGGCGAATGAGTCTAACCAAAACTCACACTTTGAAAACTTGGCGTATAAATGGCTATCTCTCAGAGTCTGAAGTACAATCTGATGATGCTGCTCATACTCGTCTCAGCTGCGGGAGTAGATCAAGATATCATCAATTAACACAATCACAAAAAAATCCAAATAGGGCTTGAACACCCGGTTCATCAAATCCATAAATGATGTTGGGGTATTTGTCAACCCAAAGGACACCACTAGGAACTCATAATGCCCATACCGAATCCGAAAAGTCATCTTAGGGACATCAGATGCCCTAATCTTCAACTGATGTAGCCAAACCTCAAATCAATCTTTGAAAACACTTTGGTACCCTGAAGCTGATCAAATAAGTCATCAATCCTCGACAACGGATACTTGTTCTTGATAATGACTTTGTTTAACTATCGATAATATATATATATATATATATATATATATATATATACATCCTCATTGATCCATATTTCTTCTTCATGAACAACACAAGCGCACCTCAAGGCTAGACACTAGGTCTAATGAAGCCCTTATCAAGAAAATCTTGCAACTGCTCCTTCAATTCCTTCAACTCCGGCGGGGCCATACAGTATGGCGGAATAGAAATGGGTTGAGTTCCTGGAGCCAAATCAATACATAAGTCAATATCCCTGTTAGGTGGCATCCCCGGCAGATCTGCAGGAAACACCTATAGAAACTCACGAACAATTAGTACTGAATCCATGGAAAGAACTTCCGAACTGGAATCATTACATTGGTCAAATATCCTAGACAACCCTTCTCGGTCATACGTCGAGCCTTCACATAAGAAATAACTTTGCTAGTAGAGTGGCCAGGAGTTCCCCTCCAATCTAATCAAGGCAACCCCATCATGGCTAAGGTCGCAGTTGTGGCATGACAGTCTAATATAGCATGATAAGGTTATAGCCAATCCATACCCAAGATAACGTCAAAATCTACCACATCAAGAAGTAGAAGATATGCGCTAGTCTCAAGACCCTCAATAGTAATCACACACGAGCGATATATGCGATCTACAATAATAGAATCTCCCACAGGCGTCACACATAAGAGTACTCGAAGAATCACGAGGCACAACTAGATATAAAGAAAAATAGGATGACACGTAAGAATAAATAGATCCCGGATCAAATAGAACTAAAGCATCTGTATGGAAAACTGGAACAAAACCTATGATAACGACGTCAGATAACTTGGCCTCAAGCCTAGCTGGGAAAGCATAACATCGGGGCTGGATCCCACCACTCTGAACTACATCTCTAGGATGGCCTCTTAGCTGGTTGGCCTCCACCTCTAATGGCTTGACCTCCACCTTTGACTTCCTGACCCCTGCCTCTAGCTGGCTGAGAGGGCGGTGGAGCAACCGGTGCTGGAACCATGACACGAGAACTCTGTTGTGGCATGCCGCCCAATAATCTCGGACAGAACCTCCTGATGTGACTAGTACCACCACACACAAAACACCCATCCTGCTGTTGTGGCTGTTGGAGCTGTAGTTGACCCGAACGGGCCGGGTAACCACGCTGATTAGCTCTAACTCATAGGCGTACTGATAGGACTGATATTGCATTGTAGGCTGGCTGCCCAGGCACATAAAGACCACGACTCCCTGAAGCACTATGAAATTCCTGAAGCGCTAACTGAAATGGCTTAGGAGGATGGCCCCTACCAAAAGTACCCCTGCCTACAGATGATGCACCACTAAAACTACCGGAATGACAAGGCCTCTTTTCAAACACAGGCCCCCTCTCCTAAGCATGAACCAACTCGATTCGTCTAGCAATATCTACAGCCGTCTAGAAGGAAATATCATTCCTTGTCTCCTTGGCCATCTGAAGCCTAATAGTGTTAAGTGAGCCCATCAATAAATCCCCTCACTCTCTCCCTCTCAGTAGGTAGCATGATAATGGCATGGCGAGCTAGGTCCACAAATCGAGTCTCATATTGGGTAAGAATCATACTACCCTGTTGAAGACATTCAAACTGCCTATGGTACTCCTCCCTCAGGGTGACGAGAATGAACTTCTCTAGAAATAGCTGTGAGAACTTATCCTAGGTAAGTGCAGGAGACCCAGCTGGTCTAGTCAACATATAATCTTTCAACCATCTTCGGCAGAACCAGTCATCTGAAATGATGCAAAATCGACCCCATTGGTCTCAACTATAACCATGTTGCCCAACACCTTGTTGCAACGGTCTAGAAAATCTTGTGCATTCTCAGAAGATGCACCATTGAAATAAATAGGAAAGAGCTTGGTAAACTTATCCAACCTTAACATAGCCTAAGAAGACAAAGCGGGCCTATCACAGGCCTATGCCGCAACAACCAGCTAAACTACCCCAACTGCGGGGTTGCTGGAGTCTGATACTGGGAAGACACCTGCTCCGAGGTGTGAGTAGCCGGAGTTTGTGCTCCTCCCCCAGCCTGAGAGATGGTTGGTGCCACCGAAAAGGTACCTGTCTGGGCCACACTTTCCATAAGGCCCACCAAACAAACTAAAGCGTCATGAAGTATTGGAGTGGCTATAAACCCCTCCAAAACCTGAACTTGTCCGACCAGTACAGTCTGAACTGGAACCTCCTCCTTAAAATCCACTTGAGGCTCCAGCTTGGGTGTTGCTGCTCCAGCTCTAAGCTGAGCTTTGCCTATGCCTCATCCTCTGGCGCAACCTCAGCCTCGACCTCTTCCCCTAGTCGTAGATGACACATGGGGCTCCGGCTCCTGTTCGGCAGTAGATGCAGTACGTGTTCTCACCATCTACAAAAGAATAAGAATAGAAGGGTTCAATCATCAATGATAGAATAAAAATCGCACGACAGAGTAAGAAAGAAATAATATTTTTGCTCGTGACTCGTGAGAACTGGGCAACCTAGTGTTCTGATACCAACTTGTCACAACCGGAATTCCCACCTTCGAGACCGTGATGGCGCCTAACATTTCACTTGCTAGGCAAGCAAACATTAGAATAGCTTTAAGAAATTTTTTTACAAGTCAAGTTAACTGATGCCAATTGAACTGAAATAGCTGTAATAGAACTGAAATATAGTGCAAAAAGTCATAACAACCGAAATATCTAAATACAATCCAGAACTGGTGTCACAAGTGCACGAGCGATTAGAACAATACATATATTGGTCTGAATGAAAGGAAAATTGTCTGAAAGAAGTAAACAGCTAGGATAAAGTAGAAGGGGACTTCAGGATTGCGAACGCCGAGCAGCTGTACCTCAAGTCTCCAGCAGATATTAGATCTGAGCATCTACTGACCGCCACTGGGACCGACTCCAGAGTCTGCACAAGAAGTGCCGGGTGTAGTATGCCCATGTACTCTCTAAGTGTCGAGCCTAACCTCGATGAAGTAGTGACGAGGCTAAGGTGTGTCACTTACAATAACCAGTACACAGTATAATAATAATAATAATAACAAAAAAGAAAAAAATTATAGGAAAATACAGCAGTTAACTCATGACAATAAACTCAATCCTCGAAAACCAGTAAAATCAGAAATACCAATCCTCAGAATCTCTATGAAAACACTGAAGCCAACACGACACAACAAGGAATACAAAACACTTAAACCGTTGGCGCACAACCCGATCCCACCGTACAAACCCGATCATCCCTTCTTTCACAGTATCAATAAAAATAATAATAACTAAAATATGTTGCGGTAGCAGCCCGATCCCACCATATAATCAGAGTCAATACCATAATCATCCCTTATTTTACCATATCAATCCTCCATTATTCCATCTGTTGCGGCGTACAACCTGATCCCACCATATCAATATGAATCCACCCTTATTTCACATGTTGTGGCGTGCAACCCGATCCATAAACATAAATCAATAAATGAATCAATTCAACAACCCGAATTACAAGAATCTCTATGATTAACGAATATGAGTGCAGAATCATAAGTAGAAATTTCGTACCTAATCAAGAATTGCTTAAATTAATACTAAGCGGAGAGACAAGTTAATTAAATGACAACTAAAGGGTACAAGTAAGTCAATTAAGGCAAGTAAAAATTAAATCATGTAAGTGTGGGAAAAATTAATATTTTAATACGAGAATAATAAATGACAAGTAGCAAATTAAGGCATAGGAAGCAATTAAAGCATGTAACAGTTAAGACAAGGAATAAAATAATTAATGATATGGAAACGCATGAAAACAAGTATTTTGACGGCGTTTATGCGCTCTTCACCTCGCATATACGCCGGTACTCATGAATTTCACATATCATATAGCTCAAAGGTTCCTAATTTCCTCAAATCAAGGTTAGATCCAACACTTATCACGCTCAGCAAGCAAATCAAAGCTCTACTGAGGTCTTACCTCAAAAATCCGCCTCCAAACCAATCGAATCTAACCAAAATTGACTCAAAGACATCAAATAATGCTAGGAAAATCAATTACGATACATAAACTTAAGATCTTTACACTTTTTCCAAAAAGTCAGCAAAAGTCAACCCCCACCACGCTTGGTCAAAACTCGAGTTTCGGACCAAAATCCATCTACCCATTCAACCCCTAGCCCAAGTATGTAATTAGTTTCGAAATTCGACTTCAATTTGAGGTCTATATAAAAAAAATTCAAAAATCCTTAATTCTTTCCAAATCCCTAATTTTCTACCATGAAAAGAACAAAGATTAAGGTTAGAAATTAATGGGTGATGATGGAAATGAAAGAGAATAAGTTAAAGTACACTTACCTTTGAAAGGGTGATGAAATATTTTCTCCAAATCGCCTCTCGCCGAACTCTAATGAAAATATGGTGAAAATGTGTGAAATCTCGTGTTTGAAATGTTTTAACGTCTGGGCGTCACGCCTTCTTCGCGTTCGCGGAGGGCCTACCGCATTCTCGATGCACAGCGGCCCAAATGGCCTATGTGTTCGCGATGGTTTTTCCCCCCGACCATCGCGTTCGCGACTCAGTGATCGTGTTCACGTAGCATACAAGCCCAATTCCCCCAAGCCCACAATGCTTCGCGTGCGCGGAGGAACAGTCGCGTTTGTGACTCAGTGATCGTGTTCGCGTAGCACACAAGCCCAACTCCCCCAAGCCCACAATGCTCCGCGTGAGCGGAGGAACATTCGTGTTTGCAAAAGGAAAGCCCCCCTCCACTTCGCGTTCACGAAGAACAATCTCCTACCCTATCACAAACTATTCTTCATGATCACGGGAGTATCTTCGTGATTGCGAAGAAGTATGCACCAGAAACCAGCAGAAGTGAAACCAGTATTTCCTTAAATTAAAAACATCTGCAACCTATCCAAAACTCACTGGAGCCCCTATCGGAGCTCCAAATCAAACATGCACACTAGTCCAAAAATGTCATACAAACTTGCTCGCGTGATCGAAACACAAAAATAACACTTGGAACTACGAATCGGACACCAAAACGAATGTAATTGTCTATGAAGCTTAAGAACATGTAATTTCTCAACCGGACGTCTGAATCACATCAAATCAACTCCGTTTTGCACCAATTTTTTTAGACAAGTCTTAAATAATGTAATGAACTTATACCATGTTCCGAAACAAAAATCCAAACCCGGTGTCACACCTCCTTTTTCCCGAAAGGAGAATATAGAGAGTTTTTCCAATTTAAGTGACATTAATCGAAATGATATTATTTATTTATTTCAGAGTCTCCAGTTGGAATAATTTATGGTGTCCCAAATCACCGGTTTATTTTAAATCCCAAATCGAGGAAAATTTGACTTCGTTTAAAGTCTGTGAAACCAGAAAAAACTAGGTAAGAAATTTTGTTAATCGAGGAGAAGGTGTTAGGCATTCCCGAGTTCCGTGATTTTAGCACGGTCGTTTAGCAATTTATACTTGACCTATTTTGTTTAATTACTCATTTTAGGACATATGTTGTTTTTTACCTTTTACCGCTATTAATCACTTGATAATCCGTATTTAAAGAATTAACTTAAGACGAGTTACGTGTACGTATACTCGTTTAGTTTGGCGCGTCAAAAATCATGTCACGCGTACGTGTACACAATGGACAACACTTAGTTTATTTAAAAAAAAGTTTGATCAAAGTCGCGCGAATGCGTAACTTGATGTATTTTAAAATTCGTAATTATGTCACGCGGATGCATACATAGTCATGATGATTTGTTTAATCTCACTTTCCATATTTAACAATGATTATAGCTACAATTATTTAATCATTTAAGTAATTAAACAATTCGTCAACTTCTCTAAAGCAATACACACATTGTTTAATAACCAAAATCCATACTTCAAGTAATTGCTAATTAACAACATTTTCTTACTGGGCCAAATCCCCTTTTGGTATATTACCTATTTAAAACAACTGAAAACCAAAACCTTTCATTTTAATTAAACTCAAAACTTACTGCTGTCCAAATTCATTCACAATGAGGCATCATGAAATCATCAGGAATGCATTAACAGAACCCAAACAAAACACATGGAAAAGATTCATGACCCATTAACAGAACCCAAACAAAACACATGGAAAAGATTCATGACCAAACAGAAATTTTAGGAAACGTTTATACTCAGCAAATAAACTTCTTCAATACATCAAAATGCAAATTTTCCAATGTCATCAAAATACATGAATCCTAGAGATTACAAACCGGATAAAGAACTCGAACAAGACCCACGACCGGAGCACTCGAACGGCGACTTCAAGCGAGGAAATCGGACTCGCCGGCGACCTCTGTTTTGAGGTTGAAAGAGAGGTTTTTTGCAGTCAAGCTGGAAAAAAAACCTTTTTTAGCTGGTTTCAATGGTGGTTTGTCGATGTTGCTCGACCATGGCTGTCACCGGACTGTTGGCGACGAAATGGGGTGAAGAAGCTGGAGAATGAGGTCGTTTCTTTCAGTCCAAAAGAAAGTGACGATGGTGGCTGCTGCTTTTTTCATGGCTGATTTTTGTCAAAAAAGGGGGCGATGGCTGCCGTTTTAGGCTGAAATTGAGCACATTTTTAGTTGATATTTCATAGCAAACGAAGCTGTATTTTGATGGAGAAAAAGGGACAAAAGAATAGGCTTCTGGGTAGGTGAGCTACGGAGCTTAAGGGGGTATTTTAATGGCTGATTTTCAGCTTTTACTATGGAGCTTGAAATACTAATGTGAATTGCTTTTGAATCATGGGGAAAAGGAAGAGATTGAAAGAATTAAAAACCAAGAAGGAAAGAGGGGCCTGCCGTTCAAGCTTTTTTGGAATTTTTGTTCAAAGAGATCATCTGCCGTTCTCTGTTCTAGGGAAATTCAGTGACTATTTCTAAAGTTTTAGAGGAATTATATGGGGTTATGGCTGGCTCTTCAATCAGAAGAAAGAAATGAGAGCCAGGTCCCAGCAATTGTCCATCTGTGTGTATCCGTTTCCCCCATTTCCCCTTTTCCCCTCTATGTTGTGCAAAAGAATCCGCCTAATTGTGTGAGAGTGTGTAGATATATAAGAGTAATTATATGGATTAATTGGTGGCCAAGAAAAAGAGTGTGTATGTGTATGTGAGTTTTTAGAGAGAGTATGTGAGTTTGTTACAAAAGATAAAAAAGAATCTTGACACATGAAAATGACTCATCAGTAAAAATAAAAAATACTAGCTAAATATTTAAAATCAAGAACATATAATTTTTGTGATTTTAAATTTTTTTAAATAAAACCTACTAAAATGAAGTAAAGGTAAAAATATATAGATTAAACTCGAATAATATTTACACACTAAAAAGAGGTGAAAATTTTGATTTTGGTAAAAAATTAGGTGCTCACACCCGTATCAACAATGTCACGATCTAAAATTCATTAAAGGTCGTGATGGCGCCAGACACCACTGTCAGGCAAGCCAACACCAAATAGTTAATTAAATTCTCATTTTAATATTTTTGAAATCATTTCTTTTCCTTGCGTTTAGCAATAAATAATGAACTTCACCGTGTAAATAATAATGTCTTTAACCAATTTTCAATACAAACTATCCCATGTACATCCCAGAACACGGTGTCACAAGTGCATGAGCAATTTCTAGGAAGTAAAAAGTAATAAAATAACTATCCAATTGGACAGTAGAGAAAATACAATACAATACTCTGAAGAAGACTCTGCTGGTTGCGGGTCGTCTCGAGAGGTGAAGCTCACCTAAGTCTCTGTATCAACCATGTCGTTGTGCCAAACTAGGCCACTAGACATACATGTTCTTGTTCAACAAAATGCACAACAAGTGTACCCATTAAGTATCCCGTCTAACCTTGAAGAAGTAGTGACGGGAGGTCGACTTCGACACTTACTAGTGGTCCAAATATTGAAACAAAATGAGTAAAAGTATGGATTTTATAAGGTAATTTCAAACTCGATAAACATGAAGCAGGTAAACAATTCTTTTAATAATAAGAGATTTCCAAAAATTCATATTTCATCATCTAACAATTTATCTCAGGCCAAGGAAGAAATATCAATATTCATAAATTTACAAGGCAAACAATACAAGCATGTGCAATTATGCCGAGGTCGTACGGCCCGATCCAACAATATTTAAATTGTGCACTTCCAGAAGGTCGAATGGCGTGAATCATAGATGCATCTATTACCTCGCTCACGAATCATACATGCGACGCGGTCAAATGTAAATACACACATTCAAACAGTCAATCAAGAATTCACCAGGGCACATTTATCCAAGGAAAAGTCAATCCTCTTTTCACAATTAAGAAAATAAAGTTTAACTTATTTAGAAATTCATTTACAAACTTGATATGATTTAAGAAATTTAAATTGTCAATAAGGTTACAAATATTTCAAGTATAGCATGTTTTTGGGTCCTAAACGATCCGGACTTAAGCACAATAGTAGCTACGCACGGACTCTCGTCACCTCATGCGTAGGTAGTCCCCCAAAAATAGTGGAACATAATTAATTATTCCACCAATGGGGACAATTCCCTCTTACAAGGTTAGAAAGGAGACTTGCCTCGCTCCAAAGTTCCATAACCGGTTTCCAAGCCCTTCCGTTGACTCAAATCGATGCACAACGCTTCGAAACTAATCAATAATTATGCAAACCCATAAATGTATACTCAATTACTCATAACAATTTAATTTATAACAATTTCTAACCTCAATCAAAGGGTCGATAAAATCACCCTCGGGCCCACGTACCCGGATTTTGAAATTTTTCGAAGATAATGATCACACATAACTTTACAAACTCAAATATATAATTTACTCTCAATTTCATGTCCAAAATTGTGGTCAAAATCCAAGAATACCAAATCCCTAGGTTTTCCTCAAAATTTTAAATTTCTACAAATTTTCATGCTTTAATCTGTATCTAAATTATGTATTTAACTTGTAAGAGGTGGGATTAACTTACTTCATGTTTGATGATGAAATCCCTCTATTCAAAGGCTCCAAAATTGCCCAACCAAAGTGAAAACGTGAGGAAAATGAGCCCAAACTCGTTTTTATAAAACACACTGCCTAACCCGACCACTCGCACCTGCGGCCACTTGACCGCTTCTGTTGTTCCGCAGGTGCGGAAAATATGCCGCTTCTGCGGTCCAGGGCTCCCATCCCATTCTCCACTTTTGCGCCTTCTCTTCCGCAGGTGCGGTCTCGCTTCTGCGTCGAGATGAGATGACCGCATATGCGGTCCCTGCACTCCCAAGCCAAAATCGTATCTACGACCTTCATGGCCGCTTCTGCGGCCAAAACCTCGCAGGTGCGGTTACATCAGATGACAGCAGCCCTCAGCCTTTCTCCCAACTCCAACTCGATCCGGAATCCACTCGGGGCCCCTGGGACTCCGTCCCATCACACCAACCAGTTCCAAAACATAATGTGGACCTGCTCGAGGCTTCAAATCACATCAAACAATGTTAATACCACGAATCTCACTCCAATTCAAGCTTTATGAACTTTAGAACTTCAAACTTCCTCATTCGAGGCTGAAAGCTATCAAATCACGCCTGATTGACCTCAAAGTTTGCACACAAGTCATATACGACATTATGGACCTACTCCAACTTCGGAATCGAAATCCGGCCCCGATATCAAAAAGTTCACTTCCAGTCAAAGTTCTTAAAAGCGTTCAAATTTGTAACTTCCGCCAAATGACCTACGATACTCCAAATCCACTTTCGATCGCGCTCGCACTACCAGAATCACCATACAGAGCTATTCCCATACTCGGAATCCCAAACGGACATCGATAACATTGAAATGCACTTTAACCCAAATTTATTAAATTCTTTCAAAAATGCTAACTTCCACAACAGGTGCCGAAACGCTCTCGGGCCATCCAAAATCCGATCCGTACATACGCCCAAGTCTGGAATCATCATACGAACCGTCTGGAACCTTCAAATCCTGATTCTGAGATCGTTTACTCAAATTCCAATATTAGTCAATTCTGCCATCCTAAAGCTTTTGATATGAGAATTTTCTTTCAAATGAACTCCGAACTTCCCGAAATTAAATTTCGACCGTGCGTACAAGTCATAATACCTGAAATGAAGCTACTCAGGGCCTCAAACTGCTGAACGACGCGCTAGAGCTCAAAACGACCAATCGGGTCGTTACTTTCTCTCCCTCTTAAACACACGTTCGTCCTTGAACGTGCTACGAACTGCACTGGAGTTGTCTAAAATTGTTTTTTAACACCTCGTGCACCTACCCGTGCCACCACAACTCAGTTGAACACATTAGCTCGATCAAATCTGAAGATACCATCTTTCATCAAGGCAAATAAGCCTTAGAGCTCTATTCCAACATCTGGAATTCTCTGCCAGGCCTGCTTTCAACATACGAAAACCGTATCAATCACTACACAATGCACCGATACATGACTGCATACCTTTGCTGAATTCACACTACGCACTGCATAACACACGTGACCATAACAACATCCTCTAATAAAATAGCCAAAATTCCACTAATCTGATGTTCCCAATGCACCTCATGACATATATAAATCTTGTTCTAACCCTTTGCAATACCACCACGACGGAGAAGGTGTGTAGAAATTCATAACCAACTGCCGAGTCAACAAATCATTGAGTCTATACTCCTGACGAGAACCATCACCTCATTTTGAACCAAATAATGGTGTTTTCCCTTTAATATACTTCATATAATCCGACTGCACTGATCCTAGATCCATTAATCTCTTCTTACCCAATAAGAACTGCTCAGGCAATGAGCCACCCAATACATGACCAAAAGCCTCATAGGATGCCACAATGTGCCAATAAGCTACCAACTCGAATGTGATATATAAGGTGAACGAGCTCTGGAAGGAACTACTCAACTCACGCAACAAATTAGACAATTGAAAGGGTGCTATAAACCTCCCTCAGAAAATGGGAAACAAAAACACACAAAAATAAAATATAGAGAACCGTACTTAACATCACACTGTTGTGGCGTGCAATCCGAGACAAATAACATAACCCTGGAGGCGTTCTACTCGATCCACACATAAAATTCACATAAAAAGATACACACCGAGCTAAATTGCTCACTAATACAAACTACTGAATATCGGTCACAAGCAACGCTAAGTGCACAATACCATCCCTGGGGAGACATATAGCGCCATGAGCTGCAAAACTCAAGCACAACTGAGGTGCGATATATGATATGAATCCCAAAAGCCATCCTGCCCACATAACACCATCGCTACACGAAATCTCAATGCATAAGAAAATTATCAAGTCGTTTCACAACTCACACGACACGATATAGTATTACATGAAATAGCCGACGATGAAACGACATCCAACGTCCGAATACTCCTCCATGAGGGGATGCTGAAATGAACACATCTTACCTGATATAGGGCCCATATTCATATTTAAATCCATCTATGACCTCAAGCTGATTCTGATCACACCGCACTAGGCTAATAACCTTTCACGGGTCTCTAATAACCCCCTTTTCCCAATAACTCATAAGAGCAACCATCATAACCAAAACAAACTCCCACAGTTCTAGACCAAATAAACCGAGCGGCCTCTGGGCATAATTCTCAAATAAGTGATATTACCACATTCTTCATATCTGGTTTAAATCTTCAATCAATCAAGTGACTACATGTCACACTTATACAATCTTCCCGTGGTCACGCTCCCACGACCTTCCACACAAGGTAACAAGTCTGCACATCCACACTACCGACCATACTAACGTTGTAAAGCAACTCAAGAATCCACAACCAGGATGCAAAACCTCTTTCAGATTACACCGATCTCAGGTGACGCTGAAGACAACACCAACTTACCCCAAACATTCAAATCCCTTTCCTGCTCATCCGAGCTCGTGACATCCTTGTCAACACCAAACCGCAAATCTTGAATCCTCAACTTCCGAATTTCCTACCGCTCACTGCACCTAATACGCCAATATGCGATCGTAGATGAATCTCATCATAACTCTTGAACCACTAAAAGGGTAAGAACTTCATCATATAGAAACTTTTTACTTAACTCATTCCAAGAGAACCATTACAACACACGAATGAATTCTCATAACTGTAGAATATACAAATCCTCAAGTAGTGGTCTAAACCACCATGACCCTTCCGGGATCTGCTTACGCATAACAGGCTAAAATACTTGGATATTTCCAAATAAAATCGATCACGGCAGCCGTCAAGCCTCGCACGTACCGCTGCAAATCACATGCATAACTTGATTACGCTGAAGGAACTTATCACCGCCACCATTTTGCCAATTCAGCCATGGATAACCAATCTAACTCTTCTAATTCATATTTTACTTGCCTTAGAGATAATAATAGCTCCATTCCTTACATCACAAACCTAAACCCGCACTCATCTTGAGTGATCCCATTCCACGAGACCACATTGTCTCCAAAACCATGAGCCGTTTCATACCCACCTTGCACACACATTCACATCTTTAACTGGTACACCCATTCTGAATATTCCTCTACGAATTCGAAGTCATTTTCTCTTTTTCCTCCAAATGCTACTTTGCAAGTCGAAAATATCATAGATCATTTTGTGCCTCTTATTATAATCCGCTACATAAGCTCTATTCTTAACCATATCGCGGGTTTGAAATCCTTAGGCACCGCATTTTAACCTTTGAATCCACTAGGACCGTTGTTGAGAGTCACCCACTTTGGCTTGGCCCAGAATATAATCAACTCTAAGGTTCCACTGACCCATGAACACCCATCTCAATGAAGCACCCGACTGAATCGCTTCCTTTGTAAATCACCTATGTACGAAGCATAAGTCATGAATCTTCCCAAGGCCCGAATATGAGTCGATAAGGCCAACTATAGCACACCTCTATCAATTCCTTTGCTCAAATTACCACTTATGTTCTCTTCCCTTAGCTGTAATAACCCACCAATATGCCGATAACTAGAATTTTCACCAGTAGATAACCATGCAACCCAATCGTAGGCGGTGGGACTCTCCCACTTAGCCTGAAGCTACTATTACACAACTCTGGAACTCACCAAGATTCTTTCTTCATTGTTGACATAATCTTGCATAACCAACTCGCCAAATTTCTCGAAATCCTTCTGTTTGACCTTTCATGAACACTCTAAATCACTAACCACATTCACATATTCGGCCTCTCGCCGAATATCCATTAGAATCCTTCGTAGAAGCTTCGTCAACACCACGCGACCGCTATCCTGCTCACAGGAGATAACCCACATGTGGAAATCACATGCCGACATCTTCAAACGTCGCTGCACAAGGTACAATCACTACGACATCAATAAACTATACTGAACCTATGCTCATTCACCAACTGTACTAGTCCGTTCGTTTCTTATGGACATCCACTAAATGTGCGACAATATCTTCCAATTCAAAGTTGTATTGCATCCTTCTTCATATCAAGCACTCCTTCTTGTTACATCCAAATCTCCCGTCGTAATATCCAATATTACAAATTAAGCCCGTGGACCCAATCACCATCCACTAAAATTCCCCAAATCACTTTGAACTTTTCCTCACAGTGTGTGATTATCCTGCCACTGAACCCATATGTTACTCTGCCACTCTCCCACTTTGGTCAAACACTCTCCTTTAAGCATCCACTCGACTCCTTCTTCTCACACTTGGACTTCTAGAAGTTTAACCACCGCAAGACACCTCCCACATGTCCTTCCTCATCCTTCACTGCCCAGTTGTTGCCTTAAGTCAAAATCTATCTATGTAGCACTCGAACCATTAAATCGCTACTAACTTCAAACCTTTCTGAGAATCATCTTCCTCTCTCCATAAACACTAGGAACACTGATTTGGTTCTGAACCTCCGTACACCACGATCTGTGATAGTCTCTTCTCCAGCACTATTTCACGCGACTCTGCCCCAAAGGCAAATCGAAGAAAAACCATAACACCGGTGAACTTAACATGTTCGACAAGGACAAAGACACCACGTTACAGATGAAAATTCCACCACGCTCGAAAATACCAAGTCTCGTTACTCCATCAACCCAAACTTGAACACTTAGAGTATGATTGCCTTTCCTCTACCAGAAAAGAAATACCAACTCTCTGAATTGCGCTCTAAGTAGACCTCCTTTCGAGTCATTCACCGCCCCGACACCTAGGCAATCATCCTACCATCACCTTAATACCGTGTGATAACCAATCACGAGCATCATAGCAACCTGCACATAGCCTCAAAGCTCTCAGAAATGCAGCTACCGAGCTAAAATGACAGAGTATCCTTTCGCAAGCCGACACCAATAGCCTAAACAACTATGCAGGGAGAAACATCCCACACCACATCTGTAGTACCATTACAATTCCTCAATTCCCAATTCATAGTAAGCGCTTCACGTAAGATTGAGTAGGAAAGAAACATAGGCATAAGCCTCAAAGGAATCAAATCGCATGATGAGGAATCAAGAAGGGAACTGCTTCTAACAGTCTTGTAGCCTCTCGAAGATAAGTACAGACGTCTCTGTACCGATCCGCAAGACTCTACTAGAATTTCTCATGAATCATGAGACCTAAGGGAACCTATTGCTCTGATACCATGTTGTCACGACCCAAAATCCATTAAAGGTCGTGATGGCGCCGGACACCACTACCAGGCAAGCCAACACCAAATAGTTAATCAAATTATCATTTTAGTATTTTTGACATCATTTGTTTTCCTTGCGTTTAGCATAAATAATGAATTTCACCGTGTAAATAATGATGTCTTTAACAAATTTTCAATACTAACTAATCCCATGTAGATCCCAGAAACCGATGTCACAAGTGCATGAGCAATTTCTAGGAAGTAAAAAGTAATAAAATAACCGTCCGGAATACAATTGAATAGTAGAGAAAATACAATAAAATACAATACTCTGAAGGAGACTCTGCTAGTTGCGGGTCATCTCGAGAGGTGCAGCTCACCTAAGTCTCTGAATCAACCATGCCGCTGTGCCAAACTAGGCCACTAGACATACATGTTCTTGTGCAACAAAATGCACAACAAGTGTAGTATGAGTACAAAAATAACGTGTACCCAGTAAGTATCCCGTCTAACCTCGAAGAAGTAGTGACAGGAGGTTGACTTCAACACTTACTGGTGGTCCAAATATTGAAATACCAAAATGTGTAAAACTATGGATTTTATAAGGTAATTTCAAACTCGATAAACAAGAAGTGGGTAAGCAATTCTTTTAATAATAAGAGATTTCCAAAAATTCATATTTCATCATTTAACAATTTATCTCAGGCCAAGGAAGAAATATCAATATTCATAAATTTACAAGGCAAGCAATACAAGCATGCACAATTATGCCGAGGTTGTACGTCCCGATCCAACAATATTTAAACTGTGCACTGCCAGAGGGTCAAATGGCGCGAATCATAGATGCATCTATTACCTCGCTCGCGAATCATACATGCGACGCGGTCAAATGTAAATACACACATCCAAACAGTCAATAAAGAATTCACCAGGGCACATTTATCC
The DNA here is from genome assembly GCA_005239505.1 of Nicotiana paniculata. Taxonomy (NCBI): domain Eukaryota; kingdom Viridiplantae; phylum Streptophyta; class Magnoliopsida; order Solanales; family Solanaceae; genus Nicotiana; species Nicotiana paniculata. Next base: position 64,413 of record ML358633.1, on the reverse strand, counting down.
AAGGAAAAGTCAATCCTTTTTTCACGATTAAGAAAATAAAGTTTAACTTACTTAGAAATTCATTTACCAATTTGATATGATTTAAGAAATTTAAATTGTCAATAAGGTTACAAATATTTCAAGTATAGCATGCTTTTGGGTCCTAAACGATCCGGACTTAAGCACAATAGTAGCTACGCACGGACTCTCGTCACCTCATGCGTACGTAGTCCCCCAAAAATAGTGGCACATAATTAATTATTCCACCAATGGGGACAATTCCCTCTTACAAGGTTAGAAAGGAGACTTGCCTCGCTCCAAAGTTTCATAACCAGCTTCCAAGCCCTTCCGTTGACTCAAATCGATGCACAACGCTTCGAAACTAATCAATAATTATGCAAACCCATAAATGTATACTCAATTACTCATAACAATTCAATTTATAACAATTTCTAACCCCAATCGAAAGGTCGATAAAATCACCCTCGGGCCCTCGGGCCCGGATTCCGAAATTTTTCGAAGATAATGATCACCCATAACTTTACGAACCCAAATATATAATTTACTCTCAATTTCATGTCCAAAATCATGGTCAAAATTCAAGATTACTAAATTCTTAGGTTTTCCTCAAAATCCCAAATTTCTACAAATTTCCATGCTTTAATCCATATCTATATCATGTATTTATCTTGCAAGAGGTGGAATTAACTTGCCTCATGTTTGATGATGAAATCCCCCTCTTCAAAGGCTCCAAAATTGCCCAACCAATGTGAAAACGTGAGGAAAATGAGCCCAAACTCGTTTTTATAAAACACATTGCCCAACCCGACCACTCGCAGCTGCGGTCACTTGACTGCTTCTGCGGTTCCGCAGGTGCGGACAATATGCCTCTTGTGCGGTTCAGGGCTCCCAGCCCATTCTCTGCTTCTGCGCCTTCTCTTCCGCAGGTGCGATCTCGCTTCTGCGGCGAGATGAACGCATTTGCAGTCCCTGCACTCCTAAGACAAAATCGCATATGTGACCCTCATGGCCGCTTCTGCGGCCCCGCACCTGCGGCCAAAACCTTGCAGGTGCAGTTACACCAGATGACAGCAGCCCTCAGCCTTTCTTCCAAGTCCAACTCGATTCGTTAACCACTCGAAATCCACCCGAGGCCCCCGGGACCTCGTCTCATCACACCAACCAGTTGCAAAACATAATGCGGACCTGCTTGAGGCCTCAAATAGCATCAAACAATGGTAATACCATGAATCACATTCCAATTCAAGCTTTATGAACTTTAGAACTTCAAACTTCCTCATTCGATGTCAAAGCCTATCAATTCACGCCCAATTGACCTCACATTTTACACACAAGTCATATTCGACATTACGGACCTACTCCAACTTTTGGAATAGGAATCCGGCCCCGATATCAAAAAGTTCACTTCCGATCAAACTTCTTAAAAACCTTCAAATTTCTAACTTCCGCCAAATGACTCCAAAATGACCTACGGCCCTCCAAATCCACTTCCGATCACGCTCCCAGTACCAGAATCGCCATACGGATCTATTCCCAGACTGGAAATCCCAAACGGACATATATAACATTGAAAATGCACTTTAACTTCCACAATAGGTGCTGAAAGGCTCCCGGGCCATCCAAAATCCGATCCGGACATACGCCCAAGTCCGGAATCATCATACGAACTGTTGGAACCTTCAAATCCTTATTCCGAGGTCGTTTACTCAAAATCCAATCTTAGTCAATTCTTCCATCCTAAGCTTTCGAAATGAGAATTTTTTTTCCAAATCAACTTCGAACTTCCCGAAATTCAATTTCGACCGTGCGTACAAGTCATAATACCTGAAATGAAGCTACTCAGGACCTCAAACCGCTGAACGACGTGTTAGAGCTCAAAATGACCGGTCAGATCGTTAGAAACAAAGTCAAACTACGGTCAAACTTAGAAATTCTTTTAACTTATAAATTACTTATTTTTTATAATTTGCGTTAATTCAAGCTAGGGACTTCCGAATTCGATTGCGAGCATACGTCCGAATCCTAAATCATGATACGGACCCACGGGGACCATCATACTCTTCCGGGTCCTTTTACACAAAAATATTGACCATAGCCAACTCAAATGAGTTTTAAGACACGATTTCACATTTTCGGAAATTTCGTCAATTTTCTCAAAAAAACAAATTTCGAGAAAAGGATACATACTGTGCACTCAATTTGAGGAAGGTTAAAGGATCTATTTAAGGTATCAGAACATAAAAATAAAGGGTAAAACTATAAATGACCTTTCGGGTCATCACAAAAATAGAGCAGGAAATCTCAGTCGTTTAATTGAAGATTGAAATTATCAATTGAAGTTTAAGGAATTTTCCATTAAAGGGAGCCCGATGAACTTAAAGAATTTTTTTTCTTTTTATTTTTTGCTCAACGCCTGAGCCATTGGAAATTCACTTATTACATTAATTCAGTTTTGCGGTGTACAAGCTCACAAAGGAGTAAAACAGTATGTACTAAAAGGTCCTTTTTTTCGGGGCTCGAGTCTTAACCTCTAACTAAGAGTGAAAAATCTTTAATCATAACACACTGGGTTAACATGATTTTCACAAATAGAATATTTAGGTGCCACTATTAATTTTTTTTTATCCCGTTTGTCTTATGGGCAGAACTTCAAGTTTAACAAATGTTCACTCTCGATTACCCGTGGGCAACACTTTTGATTTTTACCTTAAAGGTTTTCCCATGGGAAAGTGAGGATAAAAAATCAAGACCATCCATTTTCAAGGTTATTGAGTATAATTTCATGTTGCTTTAAAGGGAGCACATGTCAAGTGTGATTTGCAAGAACGGGCTTGGAAGTGAATGATCTTGATTTTTTTACCATGCTTTCCCATGGGCAGAACTTCATCAAGTTTAACAAGTGTTGCTCCTCGCTTTCCCCATGAATAATACTTTTGACTTTTAACCTTAAAGGTTTGACCATGAGGCAAGTCGGGATCAGAAAATCAAGACTATCTATTTTCAAGGTCATTAGATGTAATTTCCTGTCAAGCCATCTGTCACGACCCAAACCAATGGGCCGTGACGGGAACCCAGTACCTTACTCAATCGAGTACCAACATAATATATCATAATATCGTAGATAACTGAGCCGGAAGGCTGCTGCGGGATAAATAAAATACAACGTGATATACTAACTTATACATAAGACATACTGGCCTATAAGATCAAATATCGACTCGTATACTAAACATAGGCCGACGAGGCCATACAATCTTTTACGTAAAGGACATCTATCTACAAGTCTCTAAGAATACATAATTTTCATAAAGGTCGGGACAGAGTCTCGCCATAAAGCAATACACGTCTAAATCATACTAACCGAACGAGCAATTTCGAAGCAAATGGAGCACACCAACATCTTCCGCTGAGCTGATAGCCTACTTAGAGGGCTCTTGATCTGTCTATCGGGACCTGCGGGCATGAAACGCAGCGTCCCCAGACAAAAGGGATGTCAGTACGAATAATGTACCGAGTATGTAAGGCATATAAATATGTACATAATAGACATGGAAGAAATATAGAGTAAATGACTCAACCTGTAAGTATGGATAGCTCTGTAAATCATGAAATATTTATAATGTCATGCATATGTGTATAAATGTCATGTAATGCAAAGGTACATGTTTCATAACATCATCAGGCCTCTGAGGTCATTCCATCATATCATATCGGCCAAAATCATCAACGTATACCAGCTGATCAGGTAGTGGTGCATACATAACGCCATAACCTTTCCCATATCCCATTTACATATATATAAGCGTATATAACGCCATCTGGTCATGGGTCAATGTGCATGTATAAATGCATAAAATGTATATGAAATACGTTAATAAAATCTCTCTGTACGTCATAAGACCATTATGTGTCTGATTAATATCATGAAATAAACTTTATCAACTTACATATTTCTGAGACCCACGAACAGATGATAGAATAATATGATACATGGAAGAATAAGAATATACACATCTTTAGCATTTCTACGAGTAGAGTATTTTATGGAAGTTGTGTATTTTCTCGTTTTGTTCATTCGAATAGATCATGCCAAAAAGAAATAAGGGATAGCCTTAACATACCTGTAGTAGGTAAAACTCCAGTTAATATTCTTGGAGAAGATCGCACCGTACACCTTTAGACCCGCAAAATTTTATGTTGCTACGATTCTTACAAATTCTCGTTGGAACCTCGTAGGAGAATTAGATTGTAGGAATTTTTGTTGTAAATGAAGGTTTAGATCAGAACTTTGTTGAAGAATTGAACGTTCTGCTTTTGTAGAACTTCTTTAACTATTCATTCATTCTTAAGTTCTAATTGTAGGAAAATAACTAATGTCTTGATTTTGTGTCTTTGTATTCAAGACATGGAAATGAAGCTTTGTTAAAAGCTTTTGTAAAAGTGGCTAATTGTTAATTTGACACCTAAAGATAATATTATCCTTAGTCATATGTTTGGTTGGCTTATTTACTGCCACGTTTTGGGGTGTTAGTTTTATTCTTATCCCATAATTTAATAGTTAACTAGGTAGTGTCCCGCTACCCGATAATTGGTACTTAAAATTTTACTTATTTTTAATATACTTTATACATCATACTATTATGATTATGTGGTACCTTGTATGGCACTAGTCCATAAATACCAACTATTATAGCTCGGACCGTATTTTATCCCAATTTGTCAAACTTCGATGATACTTTAACATACGAAAATGCAGGATGTAATATCTCATTCCGAGTTTTCATCAAATTACTCATGTCGTACTTTTACGTACGAAAATATGGGGTTTGACATTATTCCCCCTTTGGAACATTCGCCCTCGAATTTTGACTGATGCACTTATCATTCTCATAACCCATATCTCTTGTGAAATCTTTAATACTCTTCTTGCCATTTAGGAGGATGTGCTTTGAACAAATTCAAAGGCCAAGTCATTCCCTCCTTTAGGCCTCTTTCTCACACCACGACTTGTGGTCGGAATCTGTTGCTATCTTCTATCATGTAGCCTGTACGGCATTTTCCTTGTATGTGCGCCTATGCTATTCTTGTGTCTTTAACTTTTATCCAATCTCTAAACTTTACTTTTGGGAACATCTGCAGAACTTGACCAGATGTCCCTCTAGCATATATAGGTGTACTGAAGTTCTTTGCACTGTACTTTGCCGAATTTACGAATATTAATTTATCTTATTTCATAGACCTGGCTATCCATCCTCATAATTTTACGGCATCTAGGTAGGTCATACTGTACCATAACTCTTACTTCGACTTATCGTTACTGAGGTCTGCTATCAAACTCCAAGTTATTCTCGTTGCTTATCCTATATGCATAAATCTAAATCTATAATGTTTTTTCCTTATTATTCAATTGCCTAATCTTATCTCATACTCTGTAACTTTTATCCATCCATTGTTGATTCACCTCAATGTTGATTTGCGATCTATTATAGATAATTTGAAACCTCTTATGTAATATATTCTCATTAAGGCTTACTTCTATCGGGGGATTTCTGAAGTGATTAGACCGATCCATCTGGGGGCCATACTATACTTCCATAACCGTATTTCATAGTATTCCAATGTGATTCATCCTTTGGGGGTTATTCTAATCCCGTACAACTCATGAAGTCGCCCTTTTTTTTCAAATTATAACTCAATCAAAGCCTCAAACGTCATCCTTTACCTACCACAATTACACCCATATTCTCCTACCAGGGCAACATACTATCTATTCTAAATGTCATTAGTCTTAGACTTCTTTGTGTTCAGTCAGGCTATACTGAGCTTTGTATAACTTAGAGAAATCATCATTTGTTCTTATTTTCATGGGCTTAATCCCGAGTACTTATCCATTCTTGTCACCTTCTCACTTGCCCTTTCTTATCCTTACTCCTGTCTCCCTAAATCTCGTCACTCTACCATATTTTAACTTTTAACCTTTCTTCAACTTTCTTGCACCATAGATTTCCTTGTGTTATTTTAGAATATCAAGAGAGACATCACATCATTTCTAACTCCTCTTTACTTTCTTAACTAGATCTCTTGATACTTAAACCATAGGTTGGAAGATACGCCACTGACGATGTTGCTATCATTCCTGGACACTGAATCCCAGCGTTTCTAGCCTTTTGTCCAAAGTATGGATAATTCACAACCTTCTGCATTTGAATATCGCGTACGTTGTCCATCTTTACCTTACTTACCTTAAAATCTTGCATCACATCTTGTATCCCTTTTATGACCTTCTTTCCATATAAGTTTAATTCACATCCATAGCTTGAAGCTTTATTATAATACTTGCACTGTAAGAGTTTACTGACTTCTTATGAGGCTTGTATTTTTCTTATGCCCCTATAGAATATGGCTACTGTATTATCTCTCTTGTACCTCTAATATTTAAGAGTGATCCTGCAATGTTCTCAATCAGGAGGTCTAAAATTTTCTGGGTCCAATAATCATACTCCTGATTTGCTTAGTTGATGTAACTATTTAGTTTCCTCTTTCCTTTGATCAACCTTCATGTAGGATTAAGCTATCTTCCGATATGCGGCTCATGGTATTAGTTATTACTTTAGTCCTTCATGGACGCTATAGAATATCCAGGATATAATCTTCTAACAATTCAATTTCTCGTCTATAACCTGGACTCAATTCTTCATTTTAACTTATATTGGAGTCTTCTACAGTTGTAGGATTGTCAACATATATGAATAAAATCGCAAGTGCATTCATAACGTAACCAATTCTGGATCATTGATCGAATAGTTCTTTTTGTTCCTTCTCAACTTTTTTTAAACGTAAGCTATTACTTTTCCCGGTCTTCCACCTCCTTGTTGCGTGCATACTTAGCTTATCTTTGTTCCCACGCATGCCAGAATTTTTGTGTAACTCATGCGATCTCGAATATTACTTTTGATTTTCCTTCCCGTTCATCAACCACGGTAGGTGCCACTTTCTTATGGAGTGCATACAATGTTGTAGTGAGACTCTTGTTACAAGACCATTTCCTCTTTAGATCACTCTGCTTATGTTGAAGCCTTCTTCCTTATTTCCTCAACTAGTCTTTCATTGTAGTACTTAGAGAGACCTTCTGGCTCCCCATACTCATGTGCTCGCACAATTGCTTTCCGAACTGAAGTAGAAGTTTTGACCGTCTTCCCAACGGGACTCTCTTTTATTTTTTTAACACTCATACGGTATCTTTAACTACCCCAACTCCTATCTGAATACTCCTCAAATATTATAATGTCATATTTGCGACTGAATTCCCCACGTTGGAGTTCGCTATGTCTATCTTGCTCAATCTGTTTATTTGTCTGTATCCTCTTGTCTAGCCATAACTAGTCTCTTCCTGAAACAACTACTAACTACTCGTTGGCCCGTTCTCATATCAATATTTCGCGAAATCTTTCTTGGGTTATTTCCTTTGTCTTAACTTACGTCTCGTAATGGATCCTTATTTATCAATAACATCTCAGGCAGAAACCCTTACTTTCTCTCCTTGACGTCGTGTTTGTGTAATGTCCTGGAATCGTAGTATATCTGTAGGCCTTGAATAATTCAATTTCATCCCTTTCTTATTTTTATCGCATTCCTTCTTTACTACTCAATCGTTACTAGAACCACTTAACTCTGACTTAATATCACGTCACTCCATATTCCTCCCTTTGGAGAATTACTAAGATTTAGAGCTACGATGACCTACCTACAGATGTTTTATCTCTTCATCTTTGGCATCCTTTCACATTATCGATGACCCTTACTCGTCTTGCGGTAATCCTTTTGTAACAAGGATAATAAAATTCCTTACTCACGAAGGTGACATTTAGTATAACTGGCACATACAGTCCCTTAAGCTAAACTTTTCTCACATTTCTTGCTTTACGGAAGCGTCTTCCTGAATGACCATTCTCTGAATTTCTCATGAATATTCTTCTGTTGTTCATTCTATTATTGCCGGAACAAAATCTGAAATTTTTCATGGTGCTGACTATTATCAATCACTCAGTCCCTAATTCATGTTTATCTTACCTTGTTCACCAATCCATACTAGTTTCTATTACTCTGGGGTCTAATTTTTCCTTTTGGTAATCGCGCCAGAGTTGTGAACTAATTTCTCGAAATGAGAATATGACTTTATGGACTATATTCTTTTGTTGTCTCAAGTCCTGTCACCTCTCGCCTTTTTTTTTTATAAACTCTGTAATACTATCGTCCTTTTGATCTACCGTTGTCATCCATGTATCATATCTTACTCATAATGCTTCATTAACTTTCTTCTTACTTCCTACTAACATTATGTCTATCAAATTATTCTGAAAACTACAATAAGAACTTCTCTTGATTTTTGCTCCTCTTTTGCTTCATCCAATGGCTCTTTGCGTTGCTTAACATTCTCGTTGTACTAGGGACACAAACCATATCAAGGTAATATTTATTCCTTCCAGGATTTTACTGCTTATCTTCTGAATTTTTTTTGATCATGCTAGTATTTACATCTAATTGTAATATTCTAGAGTGCACCATTTGGGTATCTCACAAGGAGGTCTATTAGCACTTTTGTAATATCCTTCGGAAATGTCAACTAACACAAACCATCCATTCTCCATTTTGGGTTAGTCTAACCCCAGCTGAATCCTAATATCCCGTCCTTATATATACCTCTATTACTGTTGAAGGTAACTCACAATTTTTTTTTATCTGCCTGGGTTGAAAATACCGTTAGTCGTTATTAACTGGGTACCGAGTACCCTTCTCATCTTGCTCCTTTTACTTATTGAAGCTTGTACCTACGTTCTGAATCTCTTGCCTTTTACCATATGTGGATAGATATTCTTGCCTAAAGGCTCCTTACCGAACAACTTACACGTCTTAGTACACACATGATCTGCTGAAGACCTTACATTTACACAGTATAAGCATCATGCGAAATCGAGTTTGACTCAATTGTTCAACAGTTATATCTCTTATCAAGCGTCTTTCTGGATGTAGACATCGTCGTATTATGAATAAGATAGAGTTTAGGAAATTGAGTTCTTACAACTGAGCTCTACCACACGATCTAGAGTAGGAAGAAAGAGTGACAATCCTAAATTCCCTGCAGCCTCTTGCTTATAAGTGTGGTGCACGACACACCCATAAACAAGACTCTACTAGACACGACTTGTAGACTCCCTATGAAAGAACTGCTCTGATACCACTTTTGTCACGACCCAAACCAATGGGCCGTGACAGGAACCCGATACCTTACTCAACTGAGTATCGTAGATAATTGAGCCGGAAGGTTGCCGTGATATAAGTAAAATACAACGTGAGATACCAACTTATACATAAGGCATACGGGCTTATGAGATCAAATATCGACTCGTATACTGAACATAGGCCGACGAGGCCATACAATCTTTTACGTACATGACATATTTTTACAAGCCTTTAAGAATACATAATCTTCATAAAGGTCAGGACATAGTCCCACCATAAAGAAATACACGTCTAAATCATACTAACCAAACGAGCAACTCCGAAGCAAATGGAGCGCACCAACATCTTCCGCTAAGCTGATAGCCAACTTGGAGGGCTCTCGATCTGTCTATCGGGACCTGCGGGCATGAAACGCAGCGTCCCCAGGCAATAGGGACGTCAGAACGAATAGTGTCTTGAGTATGTAAGGCATATAAATACGTACATAACAGACATGGAAGAAATATTGAGTAAATGACTCAACCTGTAAGTATGGATAGCTCTGTAAATCATGAAATATTTATAATGTCATGCATATGCATATAAATGTCATGTAATGCATAAATACATGTTTCATAACATCGGCAGGCCTCTGAGGGCATCCCATCATATCATAGTGGGCACTGTGGGCAAAATCATCAACGTATACCAGTTGATCAGGTGGTGGTGCGTATATAACGCCATAACCTTTCCCATATCCCATATACATATCTACACATATAAATACGCGTATATAACGCCGTCTGGTCATGAGTCAATGTGCATGTATAAATGCACGAAATACATATGAAATACGTTAATAAAATCTCTCGGTACGTCATAAGACCATTATGCCTTTGATTAATATCATGAAATAAACTTTATCAACTTACATATTTCTGAGACCCATGAACAGATGATAGAATAATATGACACATAGAAGAATAAGAATATACACCACTTTAGAATTTCTACAAATAGAGTATTTTATGGAAGTTGTGCATTTTCTCGTTTCGTTCGTATAGATCATGGCAAAAATAAAGAAGGAATAGGCTTAACATATCTGGAGTAGAGAAAACTCTGTATAATATTCTTGGAGAATATTGCACCGTACACCTTTAGACCCGCAAAATTTTACGTTGCTACGATTCTTAAAAATTCTTGTTGGAACCTTGTAGGAGAATTAGATTGTAGGAATTTTCGTTGTTAATTAAGTTTTAGATCAGAACTTTGTTGAAGAATTTTACATTCTGCTTTTGTAGAACTTCTTTAACTATTCATTCATTCTTAAGTTCTGATCGTAGGAAAATAACTAATGTCTTGATTTTGTGTCTTTGTATTCAAGACATGAAAATGAACCTTTGTTAAATTTTTTTGTAAATGTGGCTAATTGTTTATTTGACACCTAAAGATCATATGACCCTTAGCCATATGTTTGGTTGGCTTATGTACTTCCACGTTTTGGGTGTTAGTTTTAGTCTTATCCCATAATTTAATAGTTAATTAGGTAATGTTCTGCTATTCGATAATTAAATAATTATCCGCATAATTAATAATTGTCTTCAATTACTTAAAATTTTACTTATTTTTAATATAGTTTATACATCATACTATTATGGTCATGTGGGACCGTGTATGGCACTAGTCCATAAATAACGAGTATTATAGCTCGGACCGTATTTTATCCCAACTTGTCAAACTTCGACGAAGCTTTAACATACGAAAATGCGGGATATAATATCTCATTTCTGAGTTTTCATCATATTATTTATACCGTACTTTTACGTATGAAAACTTGGGGTGTAACACCATCAATATCTTGCTTGACTTGTTTCATTTTAGCCTTTTTAAAGGGAGAAGACTAAACCATTGCATTATGGAAAATAAGAAATAGCCTAATTTATAATTGATAATTAAAAAATAGCCACGGTTTCAAAAGTAATCGAAATTTAGCGACTTTTTAATGTAAAGCTAAAATCTTAACAACACACTTAAAAATCCAAAAAAAATTCAGTATAATATGCTAGAGTTCAAAAATACTTTACATATGAGATTCCAACATAATGTGTTGGACTTTCAACATAATATGATGGAAGTTTATATGTAGGAACTCCATAATCCAGGATATTATACTGGAACTTTGTGTGTTTCAGCTAAGGTATTTCTTTGTCCAGATTTTATCTTCAAATAAAATAGTGACTTTTTAGTTATGAATTTACAAACATTAGTTATTTTTTAGTTACTAATCTAAAAATTGGCTAGCCTGTACTATTTTCATCTGCATTATTTGAATGTGACATTCGTACTATTTGAAATGACCAAGTCAAGATTAAGAGACAATAACAACAATATTTACACCAACTCGTTGTCTAACAGCTGGCAAAAGTCCAAAAGCATCAAAAACACTAGTAAGAAAATGATAAACAAATCATATTAGGTGAACAAACTCTTATTACTTTACAATGTAAATCTCCCGTCAAAATGTAACGACAACAAAGAAAATACTATACTTTGCTATACTCAAAATTCCACTGTAATTCAACTTCTTCTCCATGATTCTTCTTGCAATGAAAATAGAGCACAGTATATGCCACTAAACACAAGAAACTAACCAAAGAAGAAAAATTAACCAGAAATAAAGACACAAGTGTCTGGTTAATTACTCCTTTTGCACCTAGGTTCACCTTCAAATAACTTTTGTACAATAATAATGAAACTATAGAAAATAAAACATTTAAAATAAATCCATTCAATCTTTTCCCCTTAATAAGTGATCCAGCTTTTGCTATTGCCTTAATTCCATAATGATTTTCTTCAACCACTGAAATAATTAAAGCCAATATCCAAACAACCGATAAATATTGAAAGAAGAAGAAAGAAATTATTCCAACAAAAATTCCTATGGAGAAAAGTAAAATATTGGAAGTGGAAATTAAAAGAGGACTTAGCAAAAATAAGATAATAAAAATGTAACCAATACCGAACAATTTCGTGTATAATCCAGTTATAATTGCATATTTAAATGCCCTTGAAATTCTTAAGACAAAGTCTTTGAGAGAAATACTGGTATTATTATAAGAAATGAAAGATAATATAATTGTTGCAATTGCATATAGAAAAGAGATGAAAAATAGGATAATAACAAGTGCAACATATAAAGTGAGAAGAATTTGGAAATCCTCTTTAATATCAGCAAGAATTTTGGTGATTTTAAAGGTATTAGAAGTTGAAATAGATAAAATTGATACCTTGAGAGAAATATCATGGATCAAGAATTTAAGTTTGAAATTCAAAATTGAGAAGAGGATAGAGGAAATGAGAAAATAAATAAAACTTGTTAATGCTAATAACTTTTTATTTCTTGGAAGAAGTTGAAGGGATTCTTTGAGAATTGAGAGAAAACCAAAAAAATCCATGCTAGCTATTTTTCAAGGTCCAAATTTTTTTGAGAGTCCTTAATTTGTTTGGACTAAATAATAGCATTAGCTTGCTATTTATATTGCTTCTACGTTTGTTAGTACTAATTTATTCAATTAGTAAGATATTAATTTGTGTACTCAGTCAACATAGACTTATTAATGTGGTGTCTGTATGTGTATACTTCAAATATTCTATTGAATATCTGTACAGTTATGCTAACTTTGCTCACCAATAGACTTTAAGATATGACGGGAAATCATCTTGCGTTTGTTTGCTTGAATTTGAACCCGATATCACATGGTTTCTCTTTTTAATTTATTGACCATTAAACTATATTCTTGAGTACAATTGTTTTACCGCTTTTAATTTTCTAATACAAGACATTAGGTCATATATTCTTTTGAATATATAGTCAGACCTCTGTATAACATTATCTTTATATAACAACACTTCACTATAAAAGTTACGCTTTTTCGGAACCAATTTTCATGTTATATTATAATATATAATCTATATAACAGTATTTCGTTATAACATTCAAAAATATTCGAAACAAACAAGGCTGTTATAGAGAGATTTGACTGTACGTTTATTTCCTAGAAATTAACAATTGACTATAAATATTTTTGACCTTTTCCTAGTTGGCTTTGTTAAAATCACAATAGTCAACATTCAAGACATATCTTTTTTATCTACGATAATGGCCATTAGGTCATTGATTGTAACTAGTTATTTATTTTAAGTACTAGTTAGTTGATTTTAAAATAAATCAACTACTATATGTTAAAATTTAAATGGGTCCATGAAAATAATCAATGGCGTAGGATCCGCAAAATATCAAAATATTGTTACGTAATATAGTAATGTGGATGTCAATTTACGTTGTAAACAAGTTTGAATAAGAAAAATAAATAACAAAACAAAAAAATCTTAGACCAATATTATTTTTTATTAATATGTGTTTAATAAACTTATATATATTTTTTGTTTTGTTTAATAAACTTATTTTTTACATGACTTTTTTGATTGTTTTGCTTCACGGGCCAGCTCAAAAAGGTTCTTTATTCCATGTATTAAAAGAACCATCAATTGCAAAAAAGAAAAAGTACGTTTACTTAACAACTTCTTTGGATGGTTATCTATCGTTTTATAATGTATTGTATTGTGTTGTATTGTATTGTATTGTATCATTTTATAAATATAATATTTGGATAGATTGTATTGTTTATTGTTGTTAAATAACATTTTGCTGTTTGGTTTGATCGTATCGTACTGTACTGTAACTGATAAGTTCACTAAAATACCATCAATTATTTAAATATTAAATTTATCAAGAATTATACATAAATATAATTTAAGAAAATCTCTTTCTACTAATTTATCATCAAATGTGACATGTAAATGGATTGAGCAATTAAATTCATGCAAATTCTAACAAAATTAACAATTTTACGTTGGAGTAAGAAGTGGTAAAAGTTCTGGAAAAAAAAAAGAATGAAGACAAAATAGGTTATAGGTGGGATTTGGAGTTAAAATTAAGAAAAAATGTGATGACCCAAAAGGTCATCTTGTGTAAATTTAGCAAAACCTGTGTTCCAAGGCCCCGAAAGCCTCTGTTAATCTCACCTCGATATGCGTGCGCAGCCCGGGCGCGTTGCCGGGAAGCTTTTATGTGGAAATGTGTTAAACAATTGAATTTATGATAATTAATTCAATAAAGTTGACTTTGGTCAATATTTTTGGTAAACGGACCCGGACCCGTGATTTGACGGTCCCGGAGGGTTCGTAGAAAAATATGGGTCCTAGGCGTATGCCCGGGATTGAATTATGAAGTTTCAAGTCCTAGAAATGAATTTTTAAAGGAAATTATTTTCTAGAAATAATAAAGACTTTTGAAAATGAACTTTGATGTGAAATCTGTGTTACCAAGCCCGTATTATGGTTCCGGAGCCCGGAACAGGTTCAATATGTGTTATGTGAGTTATCTGTAAAATTTGAAAGAAATGGACTTGGTTTGACGTGTTTCAGATCAAAATTGGAAAATTTGTTAGTTTATGAAGTTTGAGGGAATTTTATGGATTTTTGAGTTTAATTCATTATTTTTGATGTTATTTTAGTGGTTTAATTACCCGAATAAGTTCGTAGGATGATTTTGAAGTCGTGTGTATATTTGGTTTTGAGCCTCGAGGGCTCGGGTGAGTTTCGGATAGGTGTCGGGGTGCTAAACTTAGGAAATTTCTGGTGTTTTAGGTTGTTTCTCGTGTTCTGTGTTTTGCTCTCTGCAATCGCGGTGTATTTAACGCGATCGCGATGTGTTTATGGCTGGGGGTTGGGAAATTACCCTATGTGAACGCAAGGCCTCGGACGCGATCGCAGAGCCTGGGGGTAGTGCTTCACGCGATCACGAGGGGCCTCACGCGATCGCATAGCGTTAAAGGGATCTGGGGGAAGGGTAGCGTGTTGCTCTTCGCGAGCGTGGTCGCTTGGTCGCGATCGCATTGGTCAGTGTCCAGTACTCTCCGCGATCGCAACATTCTCTTCACGATGGCGTAGGCTTATTTTCGCCCAGTCATTTTAAAGCCTTAAAAACAGAATGCTATTACGGGATTTTGGATATCCTCCGCCATTTTCTTCTTCTCCACTCTCCTTGGGTGATTCTTAGGAGACCATTCCACTATAGCTTCGTGGGTAAGTGTTCCTAACTCTAATTTCTTCCATTTTCCTTCATCAATCACTAGATTCTAGGTCTAATAACATGAAATCAAAGGTAGAAATAGGGAGTTTTGGGTAGAGTTAGGGCTTTTGAAAATTTTAGGAATTCAACCTCATTTTGGGGTCGGATTTCAAAACAAATTGTATATTCGGGTTCATGGGGGAATGGGTGATCGGGTTTTGGTCCGAACCTCAAGTTTGGACCAAGCGGGCCCGGGGTCGAATTTTGGTATTTTTGGAAGAATTATGGGAAATGTATAATTAGGCTTTAGGATTGAGTTATTGAATGATTATTGATGTTATTAAGTTAATTATGTTTAGATATTATCGTTTCGGAGTCGGATTCAAGAGGAAAGACCGTGATTGAGGCTTGACTTGTATTCTTGGAGCCAAGGTAAGTGTTTGGTCTAACCTTAGCTTGAGGGAATAGGTATAGAGTCTTATTTTCTATGTGTAATTCATGTACAATGTATAGGTGAGGTGACGGGTACCTATATGTTGTGGTCAAGCATGCCCGTAAGTCGATTTTGATGAGTTGTTTAATGTTCTTTGATGTTCACTGTGTTGTGAATTATTGGGAACCTTGAAAGTGGTACCTTGAGGTTACTTCATTACGTAGAAAGTTCTTCATTATGTGTTCGGTCGAGGGTTTACTGTTGATATTATACTTTTGAGTGAGATTGGTTATAGTTGAGTCTCTTGCCGGGACAGTAGAATTTTGTTGATTATTTCTGTACATTTGAAATGTCGTAATGTTAAACTTTCATATCAATTGTTGCTTTTACACTCATCAATGCACGAGGTCACATTCCGTGCCGAGTGATTATTATTTATGCATGAAGGAACATTCCGTGCCGATTGATTATTATTGTGCACGAAGGAACATTCCGTGCCGATTGATTATAATTATTCACGAAGGAACATTCCGTGCCAATTGATTATATTTATGCACGAAGGAACATTCCGTGCCGATTGATTATATTTATGCACGAGGTAGCATTCCGTGCCGATTGATTATATTTATGCACGAGGGAACATTCTGTGCCGATTGATTATTATTTATGTGCGAGGGGACATTCCGTGACGATTGATTATTATTTATGTGCGAGGGGACATTCCGTGCTGATCGATTATTATTGATGCACAAGGGGACATTCTGTGCCGAGTCATTATTGTTTATGCGCGAGGGGACATTCCGTGTTGTGTGATTTTGAGGCTATACACGAGGGGTCATGCCGTGTTTTTCCCTTGTCTATTATACTTGTTCGGGCTGATGTTTCCTGTTTCACTTCTACATTTCAGTTAGTACTTAATTCTATTGTTTTTAAAGTTGTTGCCCCTCTTATCCCCAGCATGTGCTTCCCCGTAACTGTATTCTTATTTATTTTCTGCTGTATTATTGAACTGCACAGGTATAATTTGTTGTCGTGTCCTAGCCTCGTCACTACTTCGCCGAGGTTAGGCTCGGCACTTACTCAGTACATGGGGTCGGTTGTACTGATGCTACACCTGCACTTATTTATGTTGTGCAGATTACGCAGCCGGACCCAATGGACCTCGCTAGTGGGAGTGTCCTTCAGTTCATTCCAGACAACACCGAGGTAGTTCCGCATGGCGTTCGTAGATCTCGGCGTCCCTGTCTATCTTTCATTCTGTCATTTATGTATTTTCCAGACAGATACATTATGTTATTTTCAAACTGTTGTTTTTAGTCAAGTCTTAGACTGGTTCGTGAGGTTGTGACTCCATTTCTGGGTTTTGTACTTACAAGTATTTCATCTTTATTAGCTATTGTTATTTAGATTTATGTTAATGCTTCCGCACTTTGTCTCATTTACCTAGTCAGATTTGTTATTTTTATTTGTTAATAAATCAATTCAGTTAGCACGTTGGCTTGCCTAGCGGGTGCAACGTTAGGCGCCATCACGGCCTGAAGGTGGGATTTTGGGTCGTGACAAGTTGGTATCAGAGAACTAGGTTGCTTAGGTCTCACAACTCACAGACGAACTTGGTAGGGTCTAAGGGATCGGTACAGAGATGTCTGTACTTATCCACCAAAGGCTGCAAAGCTAGGAATAACTTCACTTTTCTCCTTTTCTGTTGTGCGATTTGAATTCTAAAGGCTATTTGAGTTTCGATTCTATTCTCTCGCAGATGGAGAGAATGTTTGTTTCCTCATCTACCGATCACCAGCCCGATTCTCCTGTTGCAGCTCCTACGAAAGGCCGAGGCCGTGGGCATATTAGAGGCTGAGGCAGGGGCAGGGCAGCAGCCCCAGTAGAGGACCCACAGGTAGACTTTGCCGGTGAGGTTCCTACTCAGACGGTTCCAGTTGGACCAGCTCAGGTCCCAGAGGGGTTCATAGCCACCCCGGTGCTTCAGAACGCTCTAGTCCGCTTAGTGGGACTCATGGAGAGTGTAGCTCAGGCCGGTCTTCTTCCTACTGCACCGGTCGTTTCTCAGGCTGGGGGAGGTACCTAGACTCCTGCCACTCACACACCAGAGCAGCTAGATCCTCAGTTACAGACTCCAGTACCTCAGACGGTCGGAGTAGCTCAGCCGGGCATTGTGGCCCCAGCAGTTGAGGGAGCAGCTATGTCAGCAGATGCTTTATGGAAATTGGATAGATTCACCAAGTTATTCACTACTACATTTACTGGTGCACCATAAGAGGATCCCCATCATTATTTGGGCAGCTGTCATGAGGTTCTTCGGAACATGGGCATAGTAGAGTCCAATGGAGTTGATTTTGCTACTTTTCGTCTTTCGGGTTCCGCCAAGGCTTGGTGGAGAGACTATTGCTTGACCAGGCTAGCTGGGTCTGCACCATTGACTTGGGCTCAATTCTCCGAGTTATTCGTGGGGAAGTTCCTTCCAGTTAATCAGAGGGAGGACTTCATAGGCAGTTTGAGCGCCTCCAGCAGGGATCTATGTCTGTCAGTCAGTACGAGAGCAGGTTCATCACTCTAGCTCGGCATGCCATTATGATACTCCCCGCTGATCGTGAGAGAGTGAGGAGGTTTATTGAGGGTTTGGCTCAGCCCATCAGGCTTAAGATGGCCAAGGAGTCAGGTACTGATATTTCGTTCCAGGATGCGACCAATGTGGCCTGGAGGATTGAGATGATTATGTCACAGGGTGGTGGTCAGGGGGCTGACAAGAGGCCCCGTCACTTCGGTCATTTCAGTGGAGCCTCATCTGGGGGCAGGGATTCCTTTAGGAAGAGGTCATCCTCCCAGGCCCTATCAGTCGGCACTTCAGGTAGCTCATAGTGCACTGCCAGCTCCTATTGGTGCACCGCCAACACCTATCAGTGCACCGCCACTTCAGAGCTTCCAGGGTGGTTATAAGGGTCGACAAGGCCAGTTCCAGAGTCAGCAGCCACATCAGTAGAGGCCTTGTTATTCTTGCGGTGGTTTGGGGCATATTTCCAGGTTTTGCCCCCGAGGTTCTGGTGGGTCTCAGTATCAGGGTTCCCGTGCCATGGTTCCTGCATCAGACGCACCCCCACCCCCTCAGCCAGCTAGGGGTGGCGGTTGAGGTGCCAGAAGTAGAGGTCAGACTCATAGAGGTGGAGGACATGCCATGAGAGGTAGAGGTCAGGCCGCAGTAGGTCGACCCAGAGATGATCAGGTTGGAGGGGCTCAACCCCGGTGCTATGCTTTTCCTGCCAGGCCTGATGCTGAGGCTTCTGATGCAGGTATTACAAGTACGGTTTCAGTTTTCAGCCGGGAGGCTTCGGTGTTATTTGATCCGGGTTCTGCATTCTCCTATGTGTCTTCATATTTTTCCCCTTATTTGAGTATGCCCCATGATTCCTTTGGTACTGTTGTGCATGTGTCTACACCGGTGGGTGATTCTATAGTGGTAGATCGAGTCTACCGTGCTTGTCTAGTAGTTATTGGTCGTCTGGAGACTCAGGTTGATCTTTTGCTTCTCGATATGGTTGACTTTGATGTCATATTGGGGATGGATTGGTTATCCCCCTATTATGCTATTCTGGACTCTCATGCCAATACAATGATCTTGGCCTTGCCAAGGGTGCCTCGTTTGGGGTGGAGGGGGACTCCTAGTCATTCTTCTGGTAGAGTTATTTCTTATATGAAGGCTCGGCGCATGGTCGAGAACGGTTGTTTGGCCTATCTGGCCTATGTTCGTGATTCTAGCACCGAGCTTCTTTCCCTGGAGTCTGTGCTCGTGGTTTGTGAGTTTCCAGAGGTATTCCCTGCTGACCTGCCGGGTATGCCACCCGATAGGGATATTGATTTTTGTATTGAGTTAGCTAGGGGAACCCAGCCTATTTCTACTCCGCCGTATCATATGGACCCGCCAGAGTTGAAGGAGTTGAAAGATCAGTTGCAGGATTTGTTGGATAAAGGCTTCATTAGGCCTAGTGTTACTCATTGGGGTGCTCCAGTATTGTTTGTCAAGAAGAAAGATGGCTCGATGAGGATGTGTATTGAGTACCGACAGTTGAATTAGGTTACTATTAAGAACAAGTATCCTCTGCCGAGGATTGATGATTTATTCGACCAGTTTCAGCGTGCTTCAGTGTTTTCCAAGATTGACTTGAGATCTGGTTACCATCAGCTGAGGATTAGGGTGTCTGATGTCCCTAAGACAGCCTTTCGCACTCGTTATGGGCATTATGAGTTCTTGGTGATGTCATTTGGGTTGACAAATGCCCCCGCTGCTTTTATGGAGTTGATGCACCGAGTGTTCAGGCCTTATTTGGACTCATTTGTGATTGTCTTCATTGATGATCTGTTGATATACTCTCACAGCCGAGAGGAGCATGATCATCACCTTAGAGTCGTCCTCCAGACTTTGAGGGATAGTCAGTTGTATGCAAAATTTTCCAAGTGAAAGTTCTGGTTGAGTTCAGTTGCATTTCTAGGCCATGTGGTTTCGTCAGAGGGTGTTCAGGTGGATCCCAAGAAGATTTCAGCAGTCAGAGATTGGCCTAGACCCACCTCAGCTACAGAGATCCGGAGTTTCTTGGGCTTAGCAGGTTATTATCGCCGGTTTGTGGAGGGATTTTCATCCATTGCAGCCCCGATGACCAGGTTGACGCAGAAGAGTGCTCAGTTCAGGTGGTCTGATGAGTGTGAGGCGAGCTTTCAGAAACTCAAGACAGCCTTGACCACGGCACCAGTGTTAGTTTTGCCCACAGGTTCAGGACCTTATACCGTATATTGCAATGCTTCACAGGTTGGGCTTGGTTCAGTGTTGATGCAGGATGGCAAGGTTATAGCCTATGTTTCTCGTCAGTGNTTCTCGTCAGTTGAAGGTTCATGAGAAGATCTATCCAGTTCATGACTTGGAGTTAGCAGCTATTGTGCATGCATTGAAGATTTGGAGGCATTATTTGTATGGTGTGCCATGTGAGGTGTTCACGAATCATAAGACCTTACAGTATCTGTTCAAACAAAATGAGTTTAACATGAGGCAGAGGTGATGTTTATAGTTGCTGAAGGATTATGATATTACCATTCTTTATCATCCAGGGAAGTCCAATGTAGTGGCCGATGCTTTGAGCCGGAAGTCTTCCATTATGGGTAGTCTTTCCTATTTATCAGTCGGAGAGCGACCTCTTGCTTTGGATGTTCAGGCTTTAGCCAACCGATTTGTGAGATTGGGGTTTCTGATACTGGTAATGTTTTGGCCCATACCGTAGCCCGCTATTCATTATATGACTGTATTCTAGCCAGGCAGTATGATGATCGCCATTTATGTGTTCTTAGAGATAGAGTCAGGCACGGAGATGCCAAGTAGGTTACGGTTGATCATGAGGGAGTTTTGAGGATGCAGGGTCGGATTTGTGTACCTGATGTGGATGATATTCGTGAGTTGATACTTTAGGAGGCCCATAGTTCCCGGTATTCTATTCATCCGGGCGCCGCAAAGATGTACCAGGACTTGCGACATCATTATTGGTGGCAGAGGATGAATAAGGATATTGTAGCTTATGTAGCTCGGTGTTTGAACTGTCAGTAGGTTAAGTATGAGCACTAGAGACCCGGTGGTTTGATGCAGCAGACTCAGCTTCCCAAGTAGAAGTGGGAGCGTATCACCATGGACTCTATAGTTGGACTCCCACGGACTCAGAGGATGTTTGATGCAGTATGGGTCATTGTGGATAGGCTGACCAAGTCATTACACTTCATCCCAGTATCAGTTTCGCATTCTGCAGAGAAGTTGGCAAGGATCTATGTGAGAGAGATTGTAAGACTGCATGGTGTGCCCATATCCATTATATCAGACCAAGGTACTCAGTTTACCTCCTATTTCTGGAGAGTATTTTAGCGAGAGTTGGGCACACGGGTTGATTTGAGCACAACATTTCATCCTCAGACGGACGAGCAGTCCAAGCGTACTGTTCAGATTTTGGAGGATATGTTGCGAGCTTGTGTCATTGATTTTTGTGGTTCATGGGACCAGTACTTGCCTTTAGCTGAGTTTTCCTCTAACAACAACTATCAGTCGAGCATTCAGATGGCTCCATATGAGGCATTGTATGGTAGACGGTGTCGGTCTCCAGTCGGATGGTTTGAGCCGGGAGAGGCTAGATTGTTGGGTTCTAAGTTAGTCCAGGATGCCTCAGACAAGGTGAAGATCATTCAGGATAGACTTCGTACAGCTCAGTCCACGTAGAAGAGTTATGCGGATCGCAGAGTTCGAGATTTGGCATTTATGATAGGAGACCGAGTATTTCTTCGGGTGTCGCCCATGAAGGGCGTGATGAGATTCGAAAATAAGGGCAAGTTGAGCCTTAGGTACATTGGTCCATTTGAGATTCTAGATAAGGTAGGAGAGGTGGCCTACAGACTTGCCTTGCCACCTAGTTTGTTAGTCGTGCATCTGGTATTTGACGTATCTATGCTCCGGAGATATATTGCAGATCCATCTCATGTACTTGACTTCAGTGGTGTCCGGTTGGACAAGGATTTGTCTTATGAGGAGGAGTCGATAGCCATATTAGACCGGCAGGTGCGACAGTTGAGATCGAACAGTTATCCTTCGGTTAATGTTCAGTGGAGAGGTCAGCCTGTTGAGGCAGCTACTTGGGAGTCCGAGCCCGATATGCGGAGCCGATATCGCCACCTTTTCCCCGATTCAGGTACTTTTCTATGTCCGTTCAAGGACGAACAATTATTTTAGAGGGGGAGATTATGAGGACCCAAAAGGTCATCTTGTGTAAATTTAGCAAAAACTGTGTTTCGAGGCCACAAAAGCCTCCGTTAATCTCACCTCGATGTACGTGCGTAGTCCGGGCGCGTAGCCGGGAAGCTTTTATGTGGAAATGTGTTAAACAGTTGAATTTATGATAATTAATGGAATAAAGTTGACTTTGGTCAACATTTTTGGTAAATGGACCCGGAGGGTCCGTAGAAAAATATGGGACCTGGGCATATGCCTGGAATCGAATTCCGAGGTCCTAAGTCCGAAAAATGAATTTTAAAGGAAATTTTTTTCTGGAAATAATAAAGACTTTTGAAAATGAACTTTGATGTGAAATTTGTGTTACCGAGCCTGTATTATGGTTCCGCATCCCGGAACAGGTTCAATATGTGTTATGTGAGTTATATGTAAAATTTGGAAAGAAACGGACTTGGTTTGACGTGTTTCGGATCAAAATTGGAAAGTTTGATAGTTTATGAAGTATGAGGAAATTCTATGGATTTTTGAGTTTAATTCATTGTTTTTAATGTTATTTTAGTGGTTTAATTACCCGAATAAGTTTGTAGGATGATTTTGAAGTCGTGTGTATATTTGGTTTTGAGTCCCGAGGGCTCGAGTGAGTTTCGGGTAGGTGTCGGGGTGCTAAACTTAGGAAATTTTTGGTGTTTTAGGTTGTTTCTAGTGTTCTGTGTTTTGCTCTCCGCGATCGCGATGTGTTTATGGTTGGAGGTTGGGAAATTACCCTACGCGAACACAGGGCCTAGGACGCGATCGCAGAGCCTGGGAGTAGTGCTTTACGCGATCGCGAGGGGCCTCACGCGATCGCATAGAGTTAAAGGGATCTGGGGGCAGGGTAGCATGCTGCTCTACACGAACGCGATCGCGATGGTCAGTGTCCAGTACTCTCCGCGATCGCAGCCCTTTCTTCACGATCGCGTAGGCTTATTTTCGCCTAGTCAATTTAAAGCCTTAAAAACAGAATGCTATTACGGGATTTTGGATATCCTTCACCATTTTCTTCTTCTCCACTCTCCTTGGGTGATTCTTAGGAGACCATTCCACCATAGCTTTGTGGGTAAGTGTTCCTAACTCTAATTTCTTCCATTTTCCTTCATCAATCACTAGATTCTAGGTTTAATAACATGAAATCAAAGGTAGAAATAGGGGGTTTTGGGTAGAGTTAGGGCTTTTGAAAATTTTGGGAATTCAACCTCATTTTGGGGTCGGATTTCAAAATAAATTGTATTTTCGGGTTCATGGGGGAATGGGTGATCGGGTTTTGGTCCGAATCACGAGTTTGGACCAAGCAGGCCGAGGGTCGAATTTTGGTATTTTTTGAAGAATTATGGTTAATGTATAATTAGGCTTTGTGATTGAGTTATTGAATGATTATTTATGTTATTAAGTCAATTATGTTTAGATATTATCGTTTCGGAGTCGGATTCAAGAGGAAAGGCCGTGATTGAGGCTTGACTTGCATTCTTGGAGCCGAGGTAAGTGTTTGGCTTAACCTTAGCTTGAGGGAATAGGTATAGAGTATTATTTGCTATGTGTAATTCATGTCCAATGTATAGGTGAGATGGCGGGTACCTATATATTGTGCTCAAGCATGCCCGTAAGTCGATTTTGATGAGTTGTTTAATGTTCTTTGATATTCTTCGTGTTGTGAATTATTGGGAACCTTGAAAGTTGTACCTTAAGGTTACTTCATGACGTAGAAAGTTGTTGATTATGTGTTCGGTCGAGGGTTTACTGTTGATATTATACTTTTGAGTGAGATTGGTTATAGTTGAGTCCCTTGCCGGGACAGTAGAATTTTGTTGATTATTTCTGTACATTTGAAATGTCGTAATGTTAAACTTTCATATCAATTGTTGCTTTTACACTCATCATGCACGAGGTAACATTCCGTGTCGAGTGATTATTATTTATGCACGAAGGAACATTCCGTGTCGATTGATTATTATTGTGCACGAAGGAACATATCGTGCCGATTGATTATAATTATGCACGAAGAAACATTCCTCTCCAATTGATTATATTTATGCACGAAGGAACATTCCGTGCCGATTGATTATATTTATGCACGAGGGAACATTTCGTGCTGATTGATTATATTTATGCACAAAGGAACATTCCGTGCCGATTGATTATTATTTATGCGCGAGGGGGACATTCTGTGCCGATTGATTATTATTTATGCGCGAAGAGACATTCTGTGCCGATCGATTATTATTGATGCACGAGGGGATATTCCGTGCCGAGTCATTATTGTTTATGCGCGAGGGGACATTCCGGTGCTGTGTGATTTTGAGGCTATACACAAAGGGTCATGCCGTGTTTTTCCCCTGTCTATTATACTTGTTTGGGCTGATATTTCCTGTTTCACTTCTACATTTCCGTTATTACTTAATTCTACTGTTTTAGAAGTTGTTGCCCCTCTTATCCCCAGCATGTGCTTCCCCGTAACTGTATTCTTTTTTATTTTCTGCTGTACTATTGAACTGCACATGTACAATTTGTTGTCATGTCCTAGCCTCGTCACTACTTCGCCGAGGTATGCTCGTCACTTACTCAGTACATGGGGTCGGTTATACTGATGCTGCACCTGCACTTCTTTATGTTGTGCAGATTACGCAGCCGGACCCAGTGGACCTCGCTAGTGGGAGTGTCCTTCAGTCCATTCCAGACGACATCGAGGTAGTTCCGCATGGCGTTCGTGTATCTCGGCGTCCCTGTCTGTCTTTCATTCTGTCATTTATGTATTTTCCAGACAGATACATCATGTTATTTTCAAACTGTTGTTTTTAGTCAAGTCTTAGACTGGTTCGTGAGGTTGTGACTCCATTTCTGGGTTTTGTACTTAAAGGAATTTCATCGTTATTAGCTATTGTTATTTAGATTTATGTTAATGCTTCCGCACTTTGTCTCATTTACCTAGTCAGAGTTGTTATTTTCATTTGTTAATAAATCAATTCAGTTAGCACGTTGGCTTGCCTAACGGGTGCAACGTTAGGCGCCATCACGACCTGAAGGTGAGATTTCGGTTTGTGACAAGTTGGTATCAGAGCACTAGGTTGCTTAGGTCTCACAACTCACGGACAAACTTGGTATAATAGAATTATGGAGTAATAAGTTAGGGTATAATTGGAAAGAAAATTAGGAAACAATTCCACCCCACCAAATTGGTTGTTTAAATAAAATAGACTTTTCATTGTTCCGGGACAATGGATATAAAAATACAATACTACTAATTTTAATAAAACAATCAAAACAAACATTATTTCGGGATAACAATACAATAAGATACTAACGAGTAACAACAATCATCCAAACAAGCCGTAAACAGTCGATAAAAAAGGGACAACCAGACGTAAATTTCACAATTATTTGCACTTTTCATACTTGAACAAGACCAATGGTTAATTTATTGTATTCCAGCATTTGCAAACAAAGACCTCGTAAATAAAATAAGGTAACATAGTTTGTACTTCCATTGACTACTTCAAAACCTTTACTCTACCGCAACTTCAAATGTATATATATAAAACCTATATAAAAAGCCAAACTCACTATTTCTTATACCACAGTAATTATTCTTAAATTTTAAGAACATCAAGTAATGGAGTTTTATAAGTTGTTTGGTTTTGTGGGAAATATAAAAGAATCGATTTAACTTATTCCAAAAAATGGAAAAATCATGGGATTAATAACCATGATTTACCTTCTTTTCACTTCAATCTTCTTCTTGATATTCAAATCCATGTCTGATTCCTTATTAAGAGACATGTTTATTAAGGAATCCCTCATTCCTATTTCTAGTGCAAAATGGTTCTACAATTGCTTCTTTACTTTCTAGTATTAAACAAAATACTATACTTGTTTTGGCCATTGACTTTGCATTCATTTTTTCCTATTTTTTTATCTCATTCTTCTCCACTGACGCAATAATCTTGATTTTTGCTACCTCGTACTTTTCTGAAACCTTATCCGTCAAGGATTTAGGTATCAAGATTTTAAGATCATGCATAAGGCTATTTTTCACAATGTTTTACACTACAATTCTTGTTATTGGATATTTTTTCTTTTGTTTATCCATGTCAACTCCTTTATTTTCTTCCATGAATGATTTCTTAAAAGTTGTTGCGTTTGCAATATTATCCTATATTTCTTATCGATAGTTTGGGTACTAGCCTTAGTTGTTTCAGCTGTCGAAGAAGGTTGTTATGGAATTATAGCTCTTGGAAAAGCTGGAAAAATTATTAAGGGCAATGAGATGAAAGGGTTTATTTTAAATATTTTGTTCAATTTATTGGCTTTAATGATTTTTCAGGGTACTCAAATTGTTCACAATATGATTATCATGTTGATTCTAGTGAATGTTTGTTGTTTGTTGAAGGTGTTCCAACTAGTAGCTTATACAGTTCTATATTTTGATTGCAAGAAGAACCAAGGGGATGACATCATTGAATTGCAAGGAAGGACTATAGCAAAATCTCTAATTTGCCATTAATAATTGATGGTGCATCGGAACCGTCAGTATGTAAGGATATTTGTACTATTATAATACATGTATTACCTTTACTTGTTATAGCAGATAACTGTCTTATTTTTAAGATTGTATATCTCACATTATAAGAAAACTTACATATAAATATTGTTTGAGTGACCTGGTAGAGTAAAACAAATATTTAGTAAGTGATGATACACAAGAAATTAGTATTTAGAGCTCGTTTGGACATAAGAAAAGATTCACTTTTTATCGAAATTTTTACTTTTTTCCTAAATCAATGTTTGGCAATAAATTTTTACTTGAAGATGAATTTTGAAACTTTTCGAAAATTTGAAAAATTCCAAAAACTGTTTTTCAAAAGTTTCACTCAGATTACTCAAAAAATTTCAAAACCAACCCCAAATTATATTCATGTCCAAACACAACTCTAGTTTTCAAATATCATTTTCACTGAATTTTCTTTTTCAATTTTTCGGAATTTTACAATTCTTATGTCCAAATGCCCACTTAAAAGATGCACAGTTTCGCGGCCAGTCTTGATAAATGTCTCTTCTTCTTTTCTTTTTTTAGTGCCAGTTATTTTTTATAACACTATTAGAAAACTGTTAAAAAGCATTCAGAGCATACCGATCGAAATTGATCGAAAAGTAATACCGACCAAAATCGGTTAGAAACGAAGTAAATTGGTCAAAACAATCAAATAACAAATAGTAAATAAAAATACCGACCGCAATCTTTCGAAAAATGTGATCCCACAAAAAAGAAAGTTTGCTTCATCGGATACAATTGAAATTTTTGACCGACTGCGGTTGGAAAATGGTCAATCTTTAACTAAAGCCTGGTCAGACTTGCATACTATATACAAAAGAAATGATTAATTAAAAAAATTATAGAATATCGACCGAAGTCGGTCGAAAATTTTAATTTATTTTTCCCGCCCTGCGTCAATTGTTTTTTTTTTTTATAATAAAAAATTATTCTCATATAATTATAAAAATACCGACCGAAATGAATCATAAATTTTAATTTATTTTTTCCCACCCTACGTCAACTATTTTTTTATAATAAAAATTACTTTTAATATAATTATAAAAATATCGACTGACATCGGTTGGTATTAGTGGTCCAAATGATCAAACACTTATGGATTATTGTTACTACAATCTACATATATATAACATTCTAAATTGTTATATATTTATANGAAAATACCAAACGAAGTTGGTCAGTTTTAATCAATTTATATAAATAACTTTTAAATAAATAATATTTAATATATATATATATATATATATATATATATATATATTAAATATTATTTATTTAAAAGTTATTTATATAAATTGATTAAAACTGACCAACTTCGTTTGGTATTTTCATTAAATTATTTTTTTAAAATTAAAATTGAAATAACAACCGATTTCAGTCGAAAATGTGTGGTCAAACGGTCTAACACTAACTTAAATAATATCGACCGCAGTTTTCGACCAAAGTCGGTCGGAAAAACTATTTTAGGGTGCCAACAGACGGGTTTCTTCTCCATTTTCTCTTTTCTCTCACTCTTTCTTCCACATCCGTGAACCCTTCCCAAATCCCACCCAAATCAACTCATCACTCCCTTCTCACCCAAAATTAACCCCCCCCCTCCCCACTTCGTCTCTCCCTTCTTTGTTGGTCCCACCCCTGCCGCGTCACCCACTGTCGCACCACTCCCAAAATCATACATTATCCTCTCTTTGAAGGTTAGTTATCTATATTTGTAAATTTTAGTTACTTAAATTCCTTCAATTGTATAAACTAGGGTTTACAATTTGGGATTTGGGATGATTTCAAATTTATTTATAATTCTTTAGATTTAGGTTTTACAAAATTATGATTTAGGGCTTATTATAATATGATTTAGGGCATATTAAATTATGATTTAGGTTCTATTAATTATGATTAATAGTAAAGGAGTTATTCTAATTGAATGACTTAACTAATTCAATCTTCTAGTAAGTAAATGTTGTATTTTGAAACTAAAGTTTATTATGTAACTTAATTCTATATTTGTTCTTTATGAATATGGAATATCGTAGTTGGATGTATAATATTAAATTATGTTTTAGGGTTTATTAATTATGATTAATAGTTAGTGTGTTAGTCTAATTGAATGGCTTAACTAATTCAATATTTTAGTAAGTAAATGTTGTACTTTATAACTAAAGTTTATTATGTAACTTAATTCTATAAACTAATTTGAATTATGAATAATATAACATGTAATTTATTTGTTCTTTATGTAGATGGAATATCATAGTTGGATGTAAAATAGGAATTATCCTAATCGTCGGTTTTTTAGGGAGGAATTTATAGAAGGGGTTAAGGAATTTATTACATGTCACTTGAACCGTTTAAGATTGGAGGCATGATTAGGTGTTCTTGTACGAAGTGCAAGTGTTCGAATGTTTTGGGTTCGGAGGATGTTACAACTCATCTTTATAGAAAGTGGTTTATGGATAATTATTTTGTGAGGACTAGTCTTGGAGAGCTTGATAGTACTGATGGTATATTTCATAACATAGTTGTTGGTGAAAGTAGTAGGTCGGTGGAGAATAGCGCTCAACATCCTAGATACCACGAAATGGTTGCGGATGCTTTTGGAATGCACTTCGATTTTGAAACCCATGAAAGTGTTGAACAACTTCCTAACGAAGAGGCAAAATATTTTTATGAACAGTTAGAGGCCGCTAGTCGTGCACTAAGGGAAGGGAATATGCACTCTCAGTTATCTGTTGCAGTTAGATTATTAAGTATCAAATCAGATACCAACATTTCTCAAGCGGGAATGGATTCTTTCATTAGCCTTATGAGTGAACTAGTTGACCCAACTTTCAACATACCTGAAGATTTCTATGAGGCTAAAAGATTGGTTTCTAAGTTAGGACTCTCGTCTATGAGAATCGATTGTTGTTAAGATGGTTGCATGCTATATTATAAGGGTGATGTTGTAACGACCCGACCGGTCATTTTGAGAATTCAAGCTCCGTTCGGTGGTATAAGGTATCTGCGTGCATGGTTGGATTCAATTACTGGATGATCCGGAGTCGAATTGGAAGAAGGAATGTTGTTTTGGAAGCTTAAACAGTGAATTTTTGACCGAAATTTAACTTTTTATGTAAATGGCTCCGGAACGAGTTATGGATGATGTCAGCAGCTTCGTATGGTGGTTTTGGGATGAGAAGCGTGTTCGGAATGTGTTTTCAAGGTCTGCGGTAGATTTAGGATTGAACTGGCGAAAATTAGATTTTCGGCGATTTCGGCCGATTGGTGAAATTTTGATATCGATCCCGG
Source organism: Nicotiana paniculata (assembly GCA_005239505.1). Classification (NCBI taxonomy): domain Eukaryota; kingdom Viridiplantae; phylum Streptophyta; class Magnoliopsida; order Solanales; family Solanaceae; genus Nicotiana; species Nicotiana paniculata. Next base: position 33,995 of record ML358633.1, on the reverse strand, counting down.
AATGGAATTCCGGGAGTGAACGTAGGTTGGTAGTGTCATTTGTGACCTGCATGTGTGATTTGAAGTCATTCGGACAAGGTTTGATATGTTTCAGCGTAGTTCGTAGAATTTGGAAATTCAAAGTTCCGTAGGCTTGAATCCGTGCTCAATTCATGTTTTTGATGTTGTTCGAGGTGGTGTGGAGGCTCAACTAAGTTTGTATGGTGTTATAAGATTGGTTGGCATGTTTGGTCGAGGTCCTAGAGGCCATCAGATGGTTAATGAATTGGGTTTTTGGAAATTTAGAGTTGCTGATATGCTGGTGTTGAACTTCTAGTGTTTTTCCGCACCTACGGATGAGGAGCCGCAGGTGCGAGTATAACGACCCGATCGGTCATTTTGTGTTATCGGACCCTTTTCCTCTAAATGAAACTTTCCATAGCTGCTTATTATGATTTATGACTTGCGGGGACTGGTGGTCCGGGATTCGGAGGTGTTTAGAGTGCTATAAGAACATTTGGTTCCTTAAGGTTGGCCTTTAAGGACAAGTTTGACTTTGGTCAACATTTTTAGTAAATGACCTCGGAATCGAGTTTCCATTATTCCGGTAGCTTCGTATGATAATTCCTGACCTGGGCATATATTCGGAATGGGTTTATGATGACCCGGGAGCATTTCGGCACCCAATATTGAAATAAGAGTTCCATAAGTTCCTATTATGGTTTGGGACATGTTTTTGCGATATTGAGGTCCGAACGGAATTCTGAGACTGGGAACAGTTTCGTTATGTCATTTATGACTTCCCTGCAAAATTTAGTGTCATTCCGAGTAGTATAGGTCGTTTCGGCGCGTTGTTAGCAAAGTCTAGAAAACTTAAAGTTCCTAAGTTTGGTTCTAGGGGTTTCGAGGTGTGATTTTGAGTTTTAGCATTGTTTTGGTTGTTCTGGAGGCTCGAGCGAGTCCGTATTATGATTTGGGACTCTTTGGTATATTTGGGCGGTGGCTTGGGTGGGCCCAAGTTCCTCCCCAACACCACACGAGGCCAAAAACCAGCTGCATTAGCTGCTGGTGCACCTGTTCTGGTGTGACCCCAGGTGCAGTTGCCCAGTCGCAGGTGCAGGACCACTCCTGTGGTCCTGGCCTCGCAGGTGCGACCCCTAGTGGTTAGGCCAATTCTCGCAGGTGCGGACAAAATTCCGCAGGAGAAGAGCCGCAGGTGCGGTCTCCACTCCGCAGGTGCGGGTCCAGGCTTCCTAGTCCATTTCCGCAGGTTCGAGCCCTTGCTCGCAGGTGCGAGACCGTAGGTGCAGTCCTCGAGCCGCAGGTGTGGAAATGTTGTTCAGACAGTGTGTTTTTATACACGGGAATTAAATCATTTCCCTTATCTTCTTCTTCTTCTTCCTTGGGGCAATTTCCACCATTTTAGAGGGGCAAACGACCTTGTTATTGAAGGTAAGTAAATTCTACTCTAATATTAGCTTCATGCATGAAATACTAGCTTAATTAACTACCTAAATTAGTGAAAATTCAAGAATGGGGTAGTAGCCTAGGGCTTTCGATAATTTGAGAATTTACGTGTGAATTAGCTATGAAATCAGGTAGAAATCGTATATTAATGATTCTTAGTCTATGGGTGAGTGTTTCCTTCGAGAATTTTTGGAATCCGAGCATGTGGGCCCGGGGTTGGATTTTAGAATTTCTTCAAGAATGGGAAATTTACTAATTGGGTAGGAGAATTTCCATATTTTGAGCATAAATTAATGAATTTTGTGTAACATTTGTCTAGTTTCGAGTCCTCGGGTGTAGAGTTCGGAGTTTCGGGCGCATTCTTGGTCCAGGGAGCAGGTTCGATACGAGGTGAGTCTCCTTTCTAACCTTGTAAGGGGAAATTGTTCCCATAGGTGATTATAAATAATTGCATGTCCTTAATTGCGGGGGCTATGCACGCACGAAGTGACGAGAGTCCGTGTGTAGCTACTACTATGTTATGTTGGGTAGTTCTAGGACTCACGAGCATGCTTATATGTGCCTTACATGTATTCCCAAACATATTTTGAATTTCTTATTATCTTTGATTTGGCATGAGAATATTACGAAGTTGTGGTCCATGATATATTGCTTAGGTTCTTGCCTTAAAGAATAATCTCTGATAATTCCCTAAAAAAATTGATAATTTTATGTATGTATGCGGCACCGCGTCACATGTATGATTCGTGAGCGGAATATCCTACTATTATGTCAACCGCGTCGCATGTTCGATTCACGAGCGTGGTAATAGATGAATCTATGGTTCGAGCTGTTCGACCCACGGCAGTGCACTTTTACTTTTCGCGACGTTTCGGTCGTACGTGTCCGGCCTATTATGTGTTGTATGATTCACTGGGAATTTGTTGTAATTATACAACTGGTTCATGTTAATAAGGGAATTTAGTACATTATGTGTTAGTGAAATTTGACATGCAAAGGTAAATACAACTATACTTGATGATATATCTCCTTATGATTTCTACCACTGTTATGTCTGCCTAGTTCCTATTAAATCATGTTATTTAGAAATATTAACCCTAGTAGGTATCACGTCTACCTCTCGTCACTACCTCTTCGAGGTTAGGCGGGATACTCACTGGATACATATTTATTTATGTACTCATGCTGCACTTCTGTACTTAATTGTACAGGTTCTGAGGTTGGTGCATCTGGTTATCAGACCGGATCTTGATTTTGATCTCAGTTGGACCCGACTTCACGGTGAGCTGCTTCTCCTGACGATCCTCGGCGGCACGTTGGAATTTTCTTTTGCTTATTTCCCGTCTATTCCTTTTAGACAATGGGATTTTATATTATGTTTTGTATATTCTGTTAGTATGCCCGTAGGACTTGTAACACTAGTTCCTGGCACACACTTAGTTGTTATTTTGGTTTATGGGTCTGTATATCTACACATATTGGCTCATTCCTTATCATGACTATTTTGATTAAACCTAGCTAATTATCCTTGTCAAATCACGTTTTAACTTTTAAAAACTTAATATATTTTAAAGTGTTTAAATTAATAAGAAGGAACCTTCAGTAAATTAAGAGTCGGCTTGCCTGACCCCGCTTTTGGGCGCCATCACGACCTCAGTTAGGATTTTGGGTCATGACAACGAGAGTCACAGGTGCGGAAGGGGAACGCAGATGCGGAAGTTGGGAAGCTGGTGATGGTTCGCAGGTGCGCAAATTTGGCTGCACCTACAATCCCGCAGGTGCAAAACATGAGCGCAGGTGCGGAATCTGGCGACTTAAGTGAATGTGCAGGTGCGACGGGTATGACTGATGGAGCGAAATGTGCAGGTGCGAGGGTCGCTGGGCAGAAAAGGGCAGAATCGAGGGTTGTTCATTTTCACTCTTTTTTTTATTTTGAGCTCGGGAGAAGGCGATTCTTTGACGGATTTTCAGAGGAATCTTGTGGGTAACGATTTCTTACTCGAATTTGGTTTTATTGCATTAATATATTGTGGTTTTCCTCATTTAGTCAAGGAATTTGAGAGTGAAAGTTTTGAAATGGGAGAAAAAGTTCCCCAATTGAAAATCCGAGATTTGAGTGAGATTTTGACATCAATTTTTGATGATTTTGTTCGAGTGTTCTCATAATTTAGCGGGTGTTCATAATTTGTAAATTTTAGCTGATTCTGAGACGTGGTCCGGGGGTATTTTTGGGCAATTTTCCTAATTTCGCATCTTAGCTTCGAATTTATTAGTTAAACTAGTTGCTTGTACTATTATTTACACGATGCTATTGATTTGATTAGATTTGGTCCATTTGGAGTCGGATACTCGTGGAAAGAACGTGATTTCAAGTTTGATTTGAGCGGTTGAGGTAAGTATCTTACCTAACCTTGTGTGGCAGAAATACCCCTTAGGATTTGAGTCTTCTATGTTGATTGTAGTCCGTGTACGCGAGGTGACGAGTGTATGCTCAGACTTATTTGTAGAAGATTGACCTTTTAGGGTTCTTAGGTCGTTATTCACTTTGTATGAAGTTTTTCTTGATACGCTTGAATCCTTATTTGCTAGTTTCCCCTCTACATGCTTTGATTAGAGCTAATTGCTTTAGGATCCACCCTTGCCGCCTACTTGAATATGATTTGACTTAACCAAAGGTTTTACCTCTCTATCATCATGCTATATTTTCATAAACTGCCTATAATTAATTGAATTGTTGAATATCCCTCATAACTGCTCAACCTCATAAGAGGTTTAGATAACTTATATCTTAGTCGACTTGTCCTTACTTGGAATTATTTGACTTGTGTTGTCTTCTTATTGTTGACTTGAATTTGTGGATTTGTTGCTTGTCTTGTTTTCCCTGATCAAGCTGTTCTCTTTATACTTAGTATTCTTTACTGTGATTATTGCTTGTGAACGATGTTCTACTGTTTCTTTGTGAATTGAAGTTCTTGTATGGATTTATTCGCCATACCTTGTGTCATTGTCATGGTTGCTTTGTATTTGATGTGGTGATGTACGAGTTTTCTGTCGTGCTTCATTTTTGTCTTTGTTTATTGCACTGCATATTTAAATTGGGGACTACAGACCTATTCTGGGAGATCCCCCTTGTACTGCATATTTAAATTGGGGACTACAGACGTATTCTGGGAGATCCCCCATGTACTGCATATTTACTTTGGGACTACAGACGTATTCCCAGAGATCCTCATGTACTGCATATTTACTTTGGGACTATGGACGTATTCTGGGAGATCCTCCTGTACTGCATATTTACTTTGGGTTCGGGAGATCCTCCATCACTGCATATTTATTTGGGACTACGGACGTATTCTGGGAGATCCCCCAGTACTGCATATTTAATTCGGGACTACGAACGTGTTTCGGGAGATCCCTTGTATTGTGTGATAAATTTGGAACTACGGGACGGAATCCCGGTAGATTTTATCAAAGGAATTATGTTTGAAAGACAATTATTTGGAAAGTCCAATTTGAAGAACATTTATGTTGAATAAAACTTTGTTGAAGGACATCCCTTTTGATAAATATTTGAAAAATGTTTATGTTGAAGAAAACTATGTTTGAAGGACATTCCTTTGGAAAAAAATATTTGAAAAATGTGTATGTTGAAGAAAACTATGTTTGAAGGACACTTTCTTTGGAAAAGTATATTTGAAAAGCTTTTATCTTGAAGAAAACTATGTCTGAGAGACATCTCTTGGGAAAATATATCTCAAAAGAGTTTCCCTTAGAAAGGATATTACCTTAAATATTTCAATATAAAAACTTGCGGGTGAAAGTTTACACTCGAAGATTTTGGTCATTTTAATGGGTTTTGGGGCTAAGGCCTGGTGTGGAGACTAATGCAATGCTTAATTACTACTTGTCCTTATTATGTTGTGATTTCCGGACTTGGTTGTGTTCCCGTCCATCCTTCGGTGTATTATTTTGGTGATCTGTCATTGTATACTGTTTTCCTTCCTTATTGTAGTCGTTCCGTTGTTGGTCATATTATGTGGATAATAGATATAGGTTATGTTTACGTTATTCTCCTGTACTTATACTTGTCCAGTTTATTAGACCAGTGGGTGTCTTGACTAGTCCTCGTCACTACTTCACTGAGGTTAGTCTTGATACTTACCGGGCACCGTTGTGGTGTGCTCATTCTACACTTCTGCACATTTTTGTGCAGATCCAGGTATTGATCATTTGCAGCTGTGCAGATTCTTGCTGAGGAGACTCAAGGTAAACCTGTCGTCGCGCTCGCAGGCTTCGGAGTCACCTTCCTATTCTGTATTTATACTGTTTTTACTTACTTCCAAACAGTTGTATTTAGAAGTTGTAGAAAAGTTTATAGAGCTTATGACTTGTACTACCGGGTTTTGGGAATATGCATTGTATAAAGAATTCTTCATTTCAGAAAAATATTAGATTTTATTTATTTATTATTGTTGCTAATCGATTTTTTTACTAATTATTCTTGAAATTTTGATTTCGTAAGTATTTTGAACTTTTGGGATTTTTGTTCTGAACTTTTCTTCCGCCGTCATCAATCACCGTCATCACAACCTTCTGCCGTCGTCAACTCCTTCAACTGCTGCCAGAAATATTCCTTTATTTGTTGTACTCTCATTTCCCTATTTCGTCTTCATCCTAACTATATCACTTCACTGTACCATCATTTGCGTCATTGCTCGTCACTAATTTCTCACCGTCATTGATAACTGTAACTTATTCTATATCTTCACTTCACCATACCATCATTTTTCGTTGTGGTTGTTTTGAGAGTGAAGGAACATAAAATTGGGGAAGAAGATATCAACTAGGTCATCACTTTGACGGAATTGTTTGCAATCAAGTTTCAATTTGCAGTGAAAGCGTTGAACCAATTGTTATACATCTTATCTATTTTTTTTAAAAGTTGGGATTAATCTTGTTCGTGTACCGGTGGGAACACAAAGGGATTGCATTTTGTTATTAGAGTTGATTTTCCGGCGAGTTCACTGATTTTTGGTGTTGCAGTCTTGATTTTCGATTTATCGGTTTTCCAATTGAAATTTCGCCGGAGCACCAGACTTTTCGGCATCCATTGGAGCAGCAGCAGCCAGCAAATTTGGAAGCGCGTCTGGACATCCCCGACTGTGATCCAAGTTAAATCTTTCTTGAATTGTATTCACTCATATCTATTTTTTGTTGCCTTGCCCGCAATTTTGATTGGATTAATTGCTTTCTTTTTTAATCTTTTCTATTAGTGTATTAAGCTTAAGGTTTCATCCATTAATTTTAGTTATGTGCTTGCGTAGGGGTAGTTTCCTAGATGTGGTAGATTCATTGTTCTAGTGCCTGCTCGTGTTTTTATTCTCGTAGTCTCTCCTTTGAGTTATTTTTAGCTTGTAATCTGTCGTTCCTATTTTTGGTTCTTAGTGGTAGTGTTTACCTAATACCTTTTACTTATAGTGGCGGTAATGAAAAATGTGAGAGTAAGTTCATGTCCTCGGGCAGGGCTGGAGGTGGGTCCAAGGGTGGGAAGGGGGGTAAGAAAGCCTCTAGGTTGAGAATTGGGTCTTGGAACATTGGGATGTTGGCGGGGAAGTCTATAGAGTTAGCTAAGATTCTTCAGAGGAGGAAGATCAACATAGCATGTGTTCAGGAGACTAGATGGAAGGGTACTAGGGTACGGGATGTAGACGGGTTTAAACTATGGTACTCATGGAGCACTGGGGGCAAGAATGAGGTAGGTATTTTAGTAGACAGGGACCTTAGGGAGCTCGTGGTTGAGGTTAGGAGGGTAAATGATAGGTTGATGAGTATTAAGTTGATAGTTGGTGGGTTTACTGTAAACGTGATTAGTGCATGCGCTCCTCAGGTAGGTTTGAACCAGGAGGTCAAGAAGCAATTTTGGGACGATCTGGATGAGATGGTGCGTAATATCCCGCACACAGAGAAGTTGTTCATTGTCGGAGATTTCAATGGTCATATTGGGGCTAGTTCTAGGGGTTATGATGATGTGCATGGCGGGTACGGTTTTGGGGATAGGAATGAGGGAGGTAATTCAATGTTGGAGTTTGCTAGAGATTTTGATTTGGTTATAGCTAACTCAAGTTTCCCGAAGAGGGAAGAGCACCGGGCCATTTTCCGAAATTCAATGGGCAAGACTCAGATTGATTACCTTCTCTGCAGGAAATGCGATAAAGGTTTGTGCACTGACTGCAAGGTCATCCCGAGTGAGCACCTCACGACTCTGCATAGGCTCCTAGTTATGGTCCTGGAGATCAAGAGGAGTAGGAGGAAGAGGGCGGGTTGCAGGCAACCTAAGATCAAGTGGGGTAACTTGACCAAGGACAAAGCTCAAGAGTTAGGGGAGAAGTTGGTGGCTATAAGGGCCTGGATAAGTATGGGGGACGCGTCTAGTATGTGGTCCATGACTGCGAATTGCATTAGGGTAGCTGCTAAAGAGGTCTTAGAGGTCACAAAGGGTTCTCCTGGGGGTCATAAAGGGGACTGGTGGTGGAATGGAGAGGTTCAAGGTAAAGTGGAAGCTAAGAAAGCTGTTTATTTGAAGCTAGTAGAGAGTACAAACGAGGAGGATAAAAGGACTTATCGGGAGTGTTACATAAAGGCAAAGAAAGAGGAAAAGTTAGAAGTTACGACGACTAAGAACACAGCATTTGATCGTTTGTACGAGGAGCTCGAGGGAAAAGGTGGGGACAAGAGGTTGTACCGGTTGGTCAAGGTGATGGAGAGGAAAGCCTGTGACTTAGACCAAGTCAAGTGCATCAAGGACGTGGATGGTAAAGTGTTGATGGACGAGGCACTCATTAGCAGAAGATGGAAAACATACTTCCATAAGTTGTTGAATGAGGAGGGGGATAGATGCATTGTCCTGGGTGAGTTGGAGCACTCCGAGAGTCGGCGGGATTTTGGGTACTATAGGAAGATTACGGTAAAGGAAGTGGAAGGAGTGATGCGTAAGATGTGCAGGGGAAGAGCAACGGGGCCAGACGAAATCCCGGTGGAATTCTAGAAGAGCGCGGGGCGGGCAGGTTTGGAGTGTCTCACTAAGCTGTTTAATGTTATTTTTAAGGCAAAGATGATGCCCGAAGAATGGAGGTGGAGTACGATGGTTCTGATTTACAAGAACAAGGGTGATATCCAAAATTTCAACAATTATAGAGGTATCAAGTTATTGAGTCACACTATGAAGGTTTGGGAGAGAATGGTTGAGGCCAGGGTGAGGAAGTGCGTGTCTATTTCCGAGAATCAATTTGGATTCATGCCGGGGCGTTCGACTACGGAAGCGATTCATCTGGTAAGGATATTAGTGGAGCAGTACAGGGAAAGGAAGAAGGATTTACATATGGTGTTTATTGACCTTTAGAAGGCATACGATAAAGTTTTGAGGGAGGTCCTGTGGAGGTGTTGGAGGCTAGCGAAGTTCCGGTAGCATACATTAGGGTGATTAAGCATATGTATGATGATGATAAGACTCGGGTGAGGGCTGTGGGTGGTGAATCTGACCTTTTCCCTACGGTGATGGGGTTGCACTAGGGATCGGCTCTTAGCCAATTTTTATTTGCCTTGGCGATGGATGTATGCGTCACATCCAAGGGGAGGTGCCTTGGTGCATACTATTTGCCGATGATATAGTGTTGATTGACGAAACGCGTAGCAGAGTTAACACGAGATTGGAGGTTTGGAGACAGACCTTGGAGTCTAAAGGTTTCAAACTGAGTAGAACCAAGACAGAATATTTGGAGTGCAAATTCAGTGAGACCCATGATGCAGACGTAGAGGTTAAGCTTAATGCTCAACTTATCCCCAAGAGAGCCAGTTTTAAGTATCTCGGGTCTATTATCCAGGGTAACGGGGAGATTGGTGAAGATGTCACACATCGCATCGGAACGGGGTGGATGAAGTTGAGGCTCACTTCTGGTGTTCTATGTGATAAGAATGTGTCGTTAGGACTTAAGAGTAAGTTTTATTGAGTGGTGGTTCGACCCGCTATGTTTTATGGGGCTGAGTGTTGGCCAGTCAAGAACTCCCAAGTGCAGAAGATGAGAGTAGCAGAGATGAGGATGTTGAGATGGATGTGTGGGTTCACCAAGCGAGATAGAATTAAGAATGAAGTTATCCGGGACAGAGTGGGAGTAGCCTCCGTGGAGGACAAGATGTGGGAGTCGCGACTGAGATGGTTCGGACATGTTAGGAGAAGAAGCATTGATGTCCATGTCAGGAGGTGTGAGAGGATGGCCATGAAGAGTTTGAGAAGGGGTCGAGGTAAATAAGAAGTACTAGGGAGAAGTGCTTAGGTAGGACATGGCGCTGCTTCAGCTCACTGAGGACATGACATTTGATAAGAGGGTGTGGAGGCCGAGGATTAAGGTAGAGGGTTGGTAGGTAGTTTATAGTGCTCAATGATAGGCTTAGTAGCATGCATTTCCCTTCTTATTCTTTGAGTTTTATTATGGTATGTGGTTTTGTTCGCCTCAGGTATTGTATTCCGTGTTGCTATTATTGGATATTGTTTATATTTTTTTCTTCCATCTTTCTTCCTTCCTTGCTTCCCTATTCTTCTTCTTTCCCTTCCTGAGTCGAGGGTCTATTGGAAACAGCCTCTCTACCTGCATTAGGTAGGGGTAAGGTCTGTATACAGACTACCCTAGCCAGACCCCACATGTTGGGATCAAACTGGGGTTGTTGTTGTATTGTTTCTAATCCATGAATATTAGGCTTACCTAGTCCCTAAGACTAGGTTCTATCACGAATCCAACGGAGGGAAACATTGGGTCGTGACAAGTTGGTATCAGAGCTCTAGGTTCATAGGTGCTACGAGTCATAAGAGAGTTTAGTAGAGTCTTGTAGATCGGTAAGGAGACGTCTGTACCTATCTTCGAGAGGCTACAGAACTATTAAGACAATTCCACTTTCTTCATTCATATTGTGCGAATTCATTGATCTCGAAGTTTGAAATTATCATTCTATTCTCTCACTGATGGTGAGGACACGAGTTGTGGTTTTCGATGATGTTACCCTCGAGACAAATGTCGCTAGGGGCAGAGGCAGAGGCAGAGGTCGACGAGAAGCACATGCCGTAGTTAGGACACCTACCAGAGCAGCCGTTGAGGAGCCGCCAGGAGTTCCAGTTGGGGGGGGGAAGGGCAGGCGCCGGAGGTGCCTGTTGTTACCCCCGGACTTCAGGAAACTTGGGCATAGTTCCTGAGCATGTTTGGTACAATGGCTCCGGCAGGGTTGTTTCAGGTTGAACCAGTTACTTCACCGACCGGGGGAGGAGCCCAGACTCCCACCGTCCACACTCCAGAGCAGCGAGTTCACGTTGGTCAGGTTTCAGGTGTCATGGTGACACAACCTGTGGTTCCAGTTAAGCTAATTGTCAGAGCAGCAACATCTGAGGGAGAGAAGCTTAGATTTGAAAGGTTCAAGAGATATAACCCTCTTACATTTAGCAGATTGGCTTCAGAGAGTGAACATGGTTTTTTAGAAGAGTGCCATAGCATCCTCTGCACTTTGGATATTGTTGAGACGAGTGGGGTTGCTTTTACAACGTTCCAGCTTCAGGGAGCGGCTTATCAGTGGTGGAAGGCATGTGAGTTGGGTAGCCCGGCCGAGTCAGCTTCACTTATGTGTAGTCGGTTTTCAGAGATGTTCTTGGGAGAGTTTGTATCCCAGTCCCTTCAGGATGCATGGCGCGCGGAGTTTGAGCAGTTACGCAAGGGCACTATATCAGTATCAGAGTATGCCATCAGATTCAGTGATTTGGCCAGACATGCACCTGCATTAGTCGCTACAGTTAGAGGGTGAGTCTGTAGATTCATTGAAGGGATCAGGAATGATATTCTGTTCAGCATGACTCGAGAGTTGGAGTCGTATGTTTCGTTTCAGCGGGTAGTAGGGATCGCTCACCGGTTAGAGGCCATATGGGACTGGAAGTGAGAGTATAGACGATATCAAGAGAGAGAGTCCAGGGAGTCAAGGAGGCCTCGTAGACCAGAGAGATCTGCTGGTCCTTATTTTGGAGGCAGGATGCGTCACGGTAGAGGTTTTGTCGGTCAGCCAGTTCAGTTTGCATTACCGGCTTCGATGGGATTTCAGGTACGCATGGTTCTCAGAGTACTCGTGTTGCATGGTTTCCACAGCCACACCAGCAGAGAGGTTGCTTTTGAGTGTGGAGATACCATTCGCAGGGTGAGAGATTGTCCTAGGATTCAGACAGGTGTGTCACATCAGGCATTTAGGTGAGTAGAGGGCGCCCAAGAGGGGGAGGCCTGGCCCGTTGATGTATTTCATATAGTAGGCTGGTGGCCATGGTGCCAGACGTTATCGTACATGTATGTTTTGATTTGTTATGGAGGGGAACCATTTGTATTTCATTATAGCTCTGCTGGTCGGGACGAGTTCCCTCATTTGTTGTTTCATTTATGAGTGAGTTTCATGCTTTGCACTCTATTTTCGTGTTTGCTCCTGTTGGGAGATTCTGTGAGTGGTTTCCCGTGTCTATCATTTGTTTCTATTCATTATTGAGAGATAGGAGACAAGTAGTAAATTCATGTTGTCCAATGCGGTAGTCTTGATGTGATTCCTGAGTATAGTGGTTACGAACTGTGATTCTTATGCTCCACCGGTGTGGGAGCCAGCACGTGTTGTAATTTTGTTGAAGGAAGTGATCTAGTGATGATTTTTAGTGGTGGGATATATATACTATTTGTGATTTAGAGATGAGGGCTAGACCCTCGTGATCTCTCGTGATTCGATATGTTTGAACCGGGCTGAGTACCGTGATAGAAGTTATACCAGGATGAGATCCTTGTGATTTGTTCATGTGCTTTAGTTCTTTCCTTGTTATATTATTTTGTAGGTTATCATTGATAGAGAGTTATGCCTACCGGTCTTATTTGAAAGTTTCCTTATGTGTTCCTCTTTTCATATTCAGTCATTTTCGTTCTGTGCTCCCTGAGTTTTAGCTTGCGGGATGTGTGCCTGGTGGTGTTAGTTGTGGCTTGGTGATTCGGGTGTCAAAGTTATGAGGTCTTCGTGTTTCTTGCAGTATTATCAGTATGATGGAGGTTTGGAATAGAGTTCTATCGGATATGAGGCTAATTGTCTGTGTTGAGTTGATTTCGGGTAGCTATTGTGATCAGAAGTGTTATTAAGGGGCTATATGTGGTGCGTTATGTTGTGGTCGTAACTTGTGGGTGTAGGCATGAATTAATGCATCTGGTTGAAGCTGATACTGGATATGGATTTAGAAATCGAGCCTTTTTTGGAAGTAAAGAGAAGGTGAGAAATTGGGGTATGAGGCTTATCGGTGTTGGTAGGAAGGCTAAATTGCAGTTGTTATGGTGTCTTCAGTCTTATGTAGATTGGGGGGACATGGGATCAACCATGGGTGCGTGTTAGAAGTGTTCATTCAGTGATTGGATGAGTTCGAGGTGAATCTTTGCACGTTCGAGGACGAACGTTTGTTTTAAGAGGGGGAGAATGTAACGACCCGACCAGTCGTTTTGAGAATTTAAGCTCCGTTCGGTGGCATAAGGTCTGGAACGAATTCACATTGTGTATATCGACCTACGTGCATGGTGGGATTCAGTTACTGGATGATTTAGAGTCTAATTGGAAGAAGGACTGCTGTTTTGTAAGCTTAAATAGAATTTTTTTACCAGAATTTGACTTTTTATGTAAACGGCTCCAGAACGAGTTATGGATGAGGTCAGCAGCTTTGTATGGTGATTTTGGGATGAGGAGCGCATCTGGAATGTGTTTTAGAGGTCTGTGGTAGATTTAGGCTTGAACTAGCGAAAGTTAGATCTTCGGCGATTTCGGCCGATAGGTGAAATTTTGATATCGAGCCCAAAATGGAATTTTGGAAATGGTTGTAGGTTCGTAGTGTCATTTGTGACCTGTGTGTGTGGTGAAGTCATTCGGACAAGGTTTTATATGTTTCGGCGTAGTTCGTAGAATTTGGAAATTCAAAGTTCCGTAGGCTTGAATCCGTGCTCAATTCATGTTTTTGATGTTGTTCGAGGTGGTGTGAAGGATCAACTAAGTTCGTATGGTGTTATAAGAATGGTTGGTATGTTTGGTCGAGGTCCCAGAGGCCTCGAGTGGTTAACGGATTGGGTTTTTGGAAATTTGGAGTTGTTGATCTGCTGGTGTTGGACTTCTGGTGTTTTTCCGCACCTGCGGATGGGGAGCCGTAGGTACGAGAGTCGCAGGTGCGGAAGGGGAACGCAGATGCAGAAGTTGAGAAGCTGGGGATGGTTCGCAGGTGCGCAAATTTTGCCGCACCTACGAGCCCGCAGGTGCGAAACCTGGGCGCAGGTGCGACTGGTAGGACCACAGGAGCGGAATGTGCAGGTGAGAGAAAAAGGTCGTAGGTGCGAGGGTTGGTTGGGTAGAAAAGGGGCAGAATCGAGGGTTGTTCATTTTCACTCTATTTTTTATTTTGAGCTCGGGAGAAGACAATTCTTTGACGGATTTTCAAAGGAATCTTGTGGGTAACGATTTCTTACTCGAATTTGGTTTTATTGCATTAATCTATTGTGGTTTTCCTCATTTACTCAAGGAATTTGAGTGTAAAAGTTTGGAAATGGGAGAAAAAGTTCCCCAATTAAAAATTCGAGATTTGAGTGAGATTTTGACGTCGATTTTTGATGATTTTGTTTGAGTGTTCTCATAATTGAGTGGGTGTTCATACTTTTTAGGCGATTTTCCTAATTTCGCATCTTAGCTTCAAATTTATTAGTTAAACGAGTTGCTTGTACTATTATTTACACGTTGCTATTGATTTGATTAGATTTGGGACATTTGGAGTCAGATACTCGTGGAAAGTACGTGATTTCAAGTTTGATTTGAGCGGTTGAGATAAGTATTTTGCCTAACCTTGTGTACGGGTAATAGCCCTTAGGATTTGAGTCTTCTATGTTGATTGTAGTCCGTGTACGCGAGGTGATGAGTGTGTGCTCAGACTTATTTGTAGAAGGTTAACCTTTTAGGTTTCTTAGGTCCTTATATTCACCTTGTATGAAGTTGTTCTTGATACGCTTGAATCCTTATTTTCTAGTTTCCCCTCTACATGCTTTGATTAGAGCTAATTTCTTTAGGATCCACCCTTACCGCCTACTTGACCCTGATTTGACTTAACCAAAGGTTTTACCTCTCTATCATCATGCTATATTTTCATAAACTGCCTATAATTAATTGAATTGTTGAATATCCCTCATAACTGCTCAAGCTCATAAGGGGTTTAGATAACTTATATCTTAGTCGACATGTCCTTTCTTGGAATTATTTGACATGTGTTGTCTTCTTATTGTTGACTTGAATTTGTGGATTTGTTGCTTGTCTTGTTTTCCCTTGTCAAGTTGTTCTCTTTACATTTAGTATCCTTTACCGTGATTATTGCTTGTGAACGATGTTCTACTGTTTCTTTGTGAGTTGAAGTTCTTGTATTGGTTTATTTGTCGTACCTTATGTCATTGTCATTGTTGTATTGGTAAAAAAGAGTTTCACACGTAAGCCAGCGTTTGACAACTCAGCCAGTCACGTGGACACAGGAAAACACGACAACTGGACGTGATTCTTTGAAGAGGTACGGTAAAAACAGGCACGGTTTAGTAAACCCACAAACATATCAGCCACGGGGAACTCAACTTGATCAGAACGGGAGAGAGGCACGGTCTGAATGAATCTAGACAAAGCTACGGGCAGATTCAAGGACCCACAATTGATTACTCGAACGTTATGTGACCGAACCCCAATTAATGTTATCCTTTGTAACGCCTCATTAATGTCATAATTAGTCATTACTGAGTAACCATAACAAGAGTCGTACGTTATAAGAATCTCCTATATAAGGGAGGGGAATACAGCTTGTAAAGGCATCTGGTTCTCGAATACAATTAATTTCAATTTTTTATTTCTGCAATACTGTCTATTATTCATTTTTCTTCATTATCTTGATTATCAGTAACCCGTTTTCATCTTAAAAATAAGCTTTAGTCAAATAGTCTAATTCTTTGGTTAAACAAATTGGTTCCGTTACCGGGAATATGATAATCAGTGTTTACTTTCAAGTGATATCCTCTGAATTATGTCAAACCCCTACGACAACAACCAGCCTAGGAGTGGAACCTCAGTTCTATCACCTTCGGGAACCCCACGTGGTTCGAGGGAACAATCCCCAGAAAGATCCAATAACAACAATGGTGATAATGATTAAACTGTGGAACAAGATCGTGTAAAGCAAATGATTGCTGAGTATGTGAGCCAAGCTTTGAAAGAATTTGCCAGAGGATTACCGGCAGCATTACTTACACCGCCGACACCACCCCCCAATAACACCATCACCATGGAAAATCTTCAATCTGGGTTGGCAAACTCAGGAAGAGGAGATACTCCTAATGAATCTCTCGAAATAAGACCAGGTATATATAATAACTCAGAATTACAAAATTTACTGCTAACCATGCAGAAACAGATGAAGGAACAGAACGATCACATTGAATAAATTCCTGGAGTACCACCTATCATCAAAGGCATCGATGTTGATAGATATTCTTAACAACCTTGGAAGCCAAGTGCGGCACCCTTGCCTATACCCAAGAAGTTCAAAATTCCTGACGTTCTCAAATATGATGGAACAACTAACCCACGCGACCATGTGACTGCTTTCACTACTGGAGTAAAAGGCAACGACTTAACGAAACAAGAGATTGAATCAGTCCTTGTCAAAAAATTTGGGGAAACACTTATCAAAGGGGCCCTAACCTGGTATTCTTTTCTCCCTGAAAATTTTATTGACTCTTTTGCTGAGCTTGCAGATTCGTTTATAAAAGCACACTCTGGTGCACAAAAATATGAGAAGAGAATGGAAGACATATTCAAAATAAAATAAGGAGACACAGAACTACTCCGTGAGTTTGTAGACAGGTATCAACGAGAAAGAATGCAGTTACCCAGCGTGCCTGATAATTGGGAAGCCATGGCATTTGCAAGCAATCTGAACGATAAAAGCTCAAAAGCCACGAGACGACTCAAGGAGAGTCTAAGAGAATTTACCGCTACAACATGGAACGATGTATATAACAGGTACAATACTAAACTCAGAATAGAATAAGATATCATTGCTTGTTTGAGAGATGAAGATCATTCCAAATCTAGACATCCTAAATCAGATAGAATATCAGGTAAAAACAGGTACGATCCTAACTTAGGACCCTCGGGACACGATATCCACCCAGGTTTAAAAACACTAGGTCGGACTATAAACCACAAGGAAGAGACATAGTCTCATCCTCGTCTAGATCCAGAAAAGATCGATATGAACGACCTAGAGGTAGTACTCAAATTAGGGATCACACCTTTAATGTAAGTACTACTGAACTTGTCTCAATATTGAGGAAAATGGGAGACAAGGTTAAGTGGCCCAAAGAGATGCGGTCAAATCCAACCAGAAGAAACCCAAATCACTGGTGTGAATTTCACAACGATCATCGGCACAAAACTGCGGATTGCAGATTTTTACAAGGTGAATTCGAAAATTTATTAAAACATGGCTATTTAACAGAATTGGTTAGTGATAAAGGAAAACAGGTATATATGAGGAACAGGCAGGAGCCCCCAAAGCCTCCTTCTCCAAAATTAACCATCAATGTGATACGTGGGGGTGAAGAAGTAAATAGAGTGATTTTTAAAACAACCACAAAGTTCACAATTACACATGGGGAATGGGCTCGTGAAAATATGGAAGAAGACGATATAACCTTCGATGATGCAGATATTAGCGGATTAATGCTTCCACACAATGATGCTCTGGTAATATCTTTACTTATTCATGACACAAACGTAAAAAGAGTGTTGATTGATCCAGGCAGTTCAGTCAATATCATTTTGCTAAGAGTCGTGGAAGAAATGCTACTGGGGAATCAAGTAATCCCAAAAGCACGAGCCATATCAGGGTTTGATAACTATATGGTTATAACAAAAGAAGAAATTGAGCTTAGCATTTATGCTGAGGGGGTGATCAAAAGTGCCAGGTTCCAAGACTTTCGATACTGACATGGCTTATAACGTGATCATTGGAAGGCCATGGATCCACGACATGAAATCGATACCCTCCACGTTGCATCAGGTAATAAAATTTCCCTCTGAATGGGGGATTCAACAAATCAAATGAGATTAGCAAACCGCAAGAAATATAAACTCTGTGGTACACTACAACAAGAAAATAGAGGTGGAAGAATTACGAGATAAGGGAATCTCCCAAGCAGGTAACACAACCCAAACAAGCACGGAAGAAATTACTACCCAAATAGGTATGGAAGGTATTATTGCTAAAACAGGTACGCAAGAAAATACTTATGAGAAGGAGAGTTAAGTTACCATGGAAGGTGTGCTATACCACACAGATGCAGATTCCAGACCGGACATCATTCGTGAACCGTAGGAAGATGAGCACATCAAAACAACTACAGAGGAGCTCGAAGTTGTTCCGTTATCTGAATAAAAGCCTGAGCAGAAAGTGTATATAGGCACGAGGATAGGCCCCGCTCAAAAAGGTAAGTTAATTGATTATTTAAAGGGTAACGCAGACTGCTTTGCGTGGTCGCACTCAGATATGATAGGCATCTTACCAGAAGTGATGACTCATAAACTAAATGAAGATCTATCCTTCGTACCTGTTAAGCAGAAGAAAAGAAAGTAAGGACCATTCAAGAACCAAGTGATCGACGAAGAGGTACAGAAACTCTTGAAGATTGGTTCGATACAAGAGGTAACATACCCTAAGTGGCTAGCAAACACCGTGGTAGTACCTAAAAAGAATGGCAAGTGGAGAGTATGCGTAGATTATACTGACTTAATTAGAGCATGCCCCAAAGATTCATTCACATTGCCGCATATAGATCAAATGATGATGCCACCAACAGATCATGAATTATTAATCTTCATAGATGCATATTCTTGTTATAATCAGATTAAAATGAGTCCCTCAGATTAGGAAAAAACTTCCTTCATTACAAACAGGGGGAATTACTGTTATAAAGTTGTGCCTTTTGGCTTAAAATATGCTGGAGCCACCTATCAAAGGTTAGTGATTAAAATGTTCCAAGAACATCTTGGAAAGACGATGGAAGTCTATATTGATGATATGTTGGTAAAATCAACACAAGTACAAGACCATTTCCAGCGTCTCTCTACTGCTTTTGATATTTTACGCAGGTATAATATGAAGTTAAATCCAGAGAAATGCACTTTTGGAGTGAAATCAGGCAAATTCTTGGGTTTCCTTGTGTCAAACAGAGGAATAGAGGTAAATCCCGCTCAAATTAAAGCTATAAAGGAAATAACTGATATTTTAACAAATAAAAAGGAAGTTCAAAGACTGAAAGGGAGAATAGCAGTTTTGGGTAGGTTTATTTCTAAATCTTCCTAAAAAAGTTTTAAATTCTTCTCAGTTCTCAAACAGCAGAATCAGTTCGAATAGACTGAAGAATGTTAGCAAGCCCTCAAGAACCTGAAGATTTGTCTATCGAAACCACCTCTGCATTCAAAGCCAAAAGAAGGGGAAAGATTGTACATCTACCTGGCTGTCTCAGAAATTGTTGGAAGTGCAGTATTGGTAAGAGAAAATATAAACAATCACCTGTCTATTATGTAAGTAAAACTTTGCTAGATGCTGAGACTAGATATCCACATCTGGAAAAGTTAGCCTTAGCTTTAATAATGGAATCTAGAAAATTATGACCCTATTTTCAATGCCACCCAATCAGTGTTGTGACCTCGTATCCTTTAAAAAATATTCTGCATAAACATGAATTGTCAGGAAGATTAGCCAAGTGGGCCATAGAATTAAGTGAGCATGAAATAATCTATCAGCCTAGGACTGCAATTAAGTCTCAAATACTAGCTGATTTTGATGTTGACTTTAGTAGTAGCATTGTATCTGAAGCAGAAAAAGAGTTACAACTCTTTAACGGTGTTAATCCAGGCCTATGGACCTTGTTCACCGATGGTTCTTCAAATATAAAAAGCGCTGGCTTAGGCATAGCCTTGATATCACCCACGGGTGAAAGACACGGCAAGCTATAAAGTGTTATCCTATCACTTACAATGAAGCAGAGTATGAAGCTATTATTGCAGGTCTTGAACTCGAACAGGAGCTCTCAATCGAGAAAATTGTGATCAACAGCGACTCCCAACTGGTAGTAAATCAGATACATGGGACTTACATAGCTCGAGAGACTAGAATTCAATAGTATCTTGAAAAAGCACGAGAGCTCATGAGACAATACAAAACATGGAAGGTAATGCAAATGCATAGAGAGGAAAATGCAGAAGCTGATACATTAGCTAACCTTGAAGCAGTCACGAAAGTAACGAACAAAGACAATACAATTGTCGTTCAACTATTTCATTCAATAATAGACCGGGACAGGAATGAGGTAAATTTTCAACAAACTAACCTGGGACTGGAGAAACGAAATTCTTAATTTTTTGTAGAATGGCACCGTAACTGAAGACAGGAAAGTAGCTCAAGCACTTCGCTGCAAAGCTGCACTTTGTCGTAGGTACGAGGGTCGCTGGGCAGAAAAGGGGCAGAATCGAGGGTTGTTCATTTTCAGTCCATTTTTTATTTTGAGCTCGGGAGAAGGCAATTCTTTTACATATTTTCAAAGGAATCTTGTGGGTAACGATTTCTTACTCGAATTTGGTTTTATTGCATTAATCTATTGTGGTTTTCCTTATTTACACAAGGAATTTGAGAGTAAAAGTTCGGAAATAGGAGAACAAGTTCCCCAATTGAAAATCCGAGATTTGAGTGAGATTTTGACGTCGGTTTTTGATGATTTTGTTTGAATGTTCTCATAATTGAGTGGGTGTTCATACGTTTTGGGCGATTTTCCTAATTTCGCATCTTAGCTTCGAATTTACTAGTTAAACTAGTTGCTTGTACTATTATTTACACGTCGCTATTGGATACTCGTGGCAAGAACGTGATTTCAAGTTTGATTTGAGCGGTTGAGGTAAGTATCTTTCCTAGCCTTGTGTGCGGGAAACACCCATTAGGATTTGAGTCTTCTATGTTGATTGTAGTCTATGTAGACGAGGTGACGAGTGTGTGCTCGGACTTATTTGTAGAAGGTTGACCTTTTAGGTTTCTTAGGTCCTTATATTCACCTTGTATGAAGTTGTTCTTGATACGATTGAATCCTTATTTGCTAGTTTCCCCTCTACATGCTTTGATTAGAGCTAATTGATTTAGGATCCACCCTTACTGCCTACTTGACCCTGATTTGACTTAACCAAAGGTTTTACCTCTCTATCATCATGCTATATTTTCATAAAGTGCCTATAATTAATTGAATTGTTGAATATCCCTCATAACTGCTCAACCTCGTAAGGGGTTTAGATAACTTATATCTTAGTCGACTTTTCCTTACTTGGAATTATTTGACTTGTGTTGTCTTCTTATTGTTGACTTGAATTTGTGGATTTGTTGTTTGTCTTGTTTTCCCTGGTCAAGTTTTCTCTTTACACTTAGTATTATTTACCGTGATTATTGCTTGTGAACGATGTTCTACAATTTCTTTGTGAATTGAAGTTCTTGTATTGGTTTATTTGTCGTACCTTGTGTCATCATGGTTGTATTGGTAAGAAAGAGTTTCACGCGTAAGCCAGCTTTTGACAACTTAGCCAGTCACTTGGACAGTGATAGCTGGACGTGATTCTTTGAAGAGGTACGGTACAAAGAGTCACGGTTCAGTAAACCCACAAACTTACCAGCCACGGGAAACTCAACTTGATCAAAACGGAAGAGAGGCACGGTCAGAATGAATGTAGACAAAGCTATGGGCAGATTCAAGGACCCACAATTGATTACTCGAACGTTATGTAACTGAACCCCAATTATCATTATCCTTTGTAACGCCTCATTAATATCATAATTAGTCATTAATGAGTAACCATATCTAGAGTCATACGTTATAAGAATCTCCTATATAAGGGAGCGGAATACAGCTTGTAAAGGCATCTAGTTCTCGAATACAATTAACTTCGATTTTTTATTTCTGCAATACTATCTATTATTCATTTTTCTTCATTATCTTGATTATCAGTAACCCGTATTCATCTTAAAAATAATCTTTAGTCAAAGTGTCTAATTCTTTGGTTAAACCATGGTTGCTTTGTATTTCATGTGGTGATGCACGAGTTTTCTACCATGCTATAATTGTTGTCTTTGTTTGTTGCACTGCATATTTAAATTGGGGACTACGGACGTATTTTGTCCCCTGTACTGCATATTTAAATATGGGATTACGGACGTATTCTGGGAGATCCCCCATGTACTGCAATTTAAATTGGGGACTACGCACGTATTCTGGGAGATCCCTCTTGTACTGCATATTTACGTTGGGACTACAGACGTATTCCTGGAGATCCTCTTGTACTTCATATTTACTTTGGGACTACGGACGTATTCCGGGAGATCATCCAGCACTGCATATTTATTTTGGCACTACGGACATATTCTGGGAGATCCCCTAGCACTGCATATTTACTTCGAGACTACGGACATATTTCGGGAGATCCCCTGTATTGTATGATAAATTTAGAACTACGGGACGGGATCCCAGTATATTTTATCAAAGGAATTATGTTTGAAAGACAATTACTTGGAAAGTCCAATTTGAAGAACATTTATGTTGAATAAACTATGTTGAAGGACATCTCTTTGGAAAAGTATATTCGAAAAATGTTTATGTTGAAGAAAACTATGTTTGAAGGACATTCCATTGGAAAAGAATATTTGAAAAATTTTTATGTTGAAGAAAACAATGTTTGAAGGACACTTTCTTTGGAAAAGTGTATTTGAAAAGCTTTTATCTTGAAGAAAACTATGTCTGAGAGACATCTCTTGGGAAATATATTTCAAATAGAAAGGATATTACCTTAAAGCTTTCAATATAAAAACTCGCGGGTGAAAGTTTACACTCGAAGATTTTGACCATTTTATTGTGGCTAAGGCCTAGTGTGGAGACTAATGCAGTGCTGGGTTACTACTTGTCCTTATTGTGTTGTGATTTCCGGACTTGGGTTGTGTTCCCGTCCATCCTTCGGTGTATTATTTTGGTGATCTGTTACTGTCTATTATTTTCCTTCTTTATTGTAGTCGTTCTGTTGTTGGTCATATTGTATGGATAACATATATAGGTTATGTTTAAGTTATTCTCCTGTACTTATACTTGTCCAGTTTATTAGACCTGTGGGTGTCTTGACTAGTCCTCGTCACTACTTTACTGAGGTTAGTCTTGATAATTACCGGGCACCACTGTGGTGTGATCATTCTACACTTCTGCACATTTTTTGTGCAGATCCAGGTATTGAACGTTAGTAGCTGCGCGGATTATTGCTGAGGAGACTCGAGGTAAACCTGTCGTCGCGCTCGCAGGCTTCGGGGTCACCTTCTTATTTTGTATTTATACTGTTTTTACTTACTTCCTAACAGTTGTATTTAGAAGTTGTAGCAAACTTTGTAGAGCTTATGACTTGTACTACCGGGTTTTGGGAATATGCATTGTATAAAGAATTCTTCATTTCAGAAAAATATTAAATTTTTTTTAATTTATTATTGTTTCTAATCCTAAAATATTGGGCTTACCCAGTCCTTAAGCTAGGTGCCATCACGATACTCAACGGAGGGAAACATTGGGTCGTGACAGATGCATATTTAGAAAGTTATAAATTTTGTGAAAGACTTTCTTTTAAGCGAGTTTCCAGTGGAAAGAACGTTGTTGTGAAGTCGATGCATTATTTACCTTTTATTTCTAGATTAAAGAGGTTGTACTCATCGATGATTTCCTTCGAAGAGGAAGATTTTTCGAACGAGGAAGGACATTTCGAAGACGACTAGCATGTTAGTTTCTTCAAGCGCTCTCAACTTATGCAGATTTACATTCTTAATTCTAACATTTTCTTTAATTTTCTTCTTTCCACTCCACACTTGCATCCCTCCGCTGTTGATGGCCGGCAACAATCTTCTAGGCACACATATTTTCCACCACATCCATCTACTCATCAGACTACCTATCATTCGTCGTCCCAACACTATTCTTACCATTCTCCACCACAGGGTTGTACCTCGCTTCCTCCACATGATCCTGCATATAGTTACATGGGTCCATCGAGTCAGCAGTCACAGGGCCATGTGGTAATACGCCCATCATGTTCTCCATTTTCTTCACCACTAGCTGAATCGCATCCATCTAGATTTCAGCCACCCGGATCGTAGCAGTGTCCTGGATCGCAGCAGGGGCCTAGATCACATCCATCTTCATCGGCGACCCTATCTCCCTCTCCACCAAGCTCGTCTCCTAGAATTTCTAGACTTTTCCTTCGGGATAGTAGTGCTGAGTCAGATGCCTCCCCTTTTATGCACGCTTCAAATTTATCGGAGGATGATGATCTAGAGGAAGTGCGGTATGATCGTTATCATAGGATGATCATGAAGCCAGAGGACAATGGGTAAGATTTATTTATTACTTATTTGTTTTTGATGAGTTATAATAGCTAGTCTTGTTTATTTAATGTACTTTCTATGTTGCAGGTTCATACCTAGTCATTAGATTACAAAGATAATCACTGAAGCTCTTGGCCGGTTGTATGATGCACCCTATGCGACTTGGAGTGAATTTCCACCGGAGCTCGTGGAGAAAATTTTCAACCAATTTAAGGTGTTAATACAATTCTTATCTATTTAAATATTAACAATAATTTCATCTAATGTTACACACTTCATTTGCAGAATAAGTTTGCCTGGGAGGACCGACATGACAATGTCATTCTTTCTGTTCAAATACCGTAAGAGACTATCTGATTCCTTCTGTTCTACTCGGAAGTAGAGCAAGAAGCCTTCATGGGTTCTATCGCACATATGGGAGTATCTGCTGAGGTAGTGGACTACTGAGAAATTCGAGAAGAGGGGTGAATAGGGAAAGAAGGACCGAGCATCTAAGAAGGGTGGCTCCATACACTATGTGGGTGCAAGGAGAATGGGGACTGCGAGGAGGCTACTGGTAATTCCTTAAAATATTTAATTCTATTTTATTGAACTATAATTATATATTTTAATTTAGTTAACATGTTTTATTATAATCGTAGAAAAAAAAATATAGGAGGAAGATGAATCCTGTTGAGTTCTTCATGGAGACTTACATCCGGAAGAAGAAGGCACTGACAGATCCAACTAGATGGGTCGAGGACCGGGCGAAGACTACATATGCAAGTTTCATAACTACTACAACTTGAAATTAGTGTTTATAATCTTATATGTTCTAAATAAAGGGTCGCTACAAGACAAATGTGGAGGAGTACACTCAGATCTTGCCACCGAATGAGAAAAGGAGAGCGACCACCCCTTTCAGACGAAGAAGCACAGAATATATGGTTGGATATTGTTAGTGGTCCTAAAAAGGGGATAGCATACGACCTTCCAGAGAGATCATTTCGGTGCTACAGGGCTGGATTGCAAGGTATATGGACTTCCACCCAGGGTGAAGCAATTGATAGGTCGACTCTCTCGTCTATGGAGAAGAAGATTGCAAAGCTGACAGCAAAGCTTGAAAAGACAAAAGCTAAAGAACAAAAGAGAAATAAACAATTTGATACCCTTCAAGTTCAGCTAGAAAAGAGGGACCAACAATTTAATGTCCTTTAAGGTCAGCTGGACAATCTTCTTGCTAGTGGTGCTTTCCCTATTCCCCGGTCTCGTGAGCCTTCCCCAAATGTGTCGCCTTCTCGTCGTGATCATTAAATGATGTTTGAACTTTTAACTTGTGAAAATTTCTGTTGTTGGGTATGATGCTTTGTTAATATAGTTTAGTGGAAATGGAGATGATGTTTGTTAATATAATTTTGATAGTTGTTATTGTTGTTGTTATTGTCATTATTGTTGTTGTTATTGTTGTTGTTATTATTGTTAGTGTTGTTGTTATTGGTTAAATGGAAGCTATGTAATAATGTCATTATAGGTGATTGGTTTTTGGCAGGTGGTACAACTATAAAATAGCTATATTCTGCCAAAACCCTAACTAGAAAACTGACCGCCTACCGACCAAAGTCCGTTAGAAATGTTCAATTTATTCCCCAGAAATTTAAATGCACCGACCAACTTCGGTCAAAATTTTTGATTTTAAATATTAAGTATTTTAATAATACTGACCGACTTCGGTCGGAATTTCTTATTTTAAATTTTAAATATTTTAATATACCGATCGATTTTGGTCGGAATTGAAATTTTTTTTTTTTTAAAAATGAGTAATTAAATTTCCGATCGAAATCGGTCGCTAATTTTAAAACTTATTTTCAAGAATAGTGACCGATTTCGGCTGATAAGTTTATTTTTTGTCAGAATATTTGGTCAAAGTGCATTGAAAATTACCGACTTCGGTCGGAAATATCGACCGTCTGCGGTCGATAGCAGTTAGCGACCATTATTTTTTCGACGAATTGAAAACGGTCGGAAATCGGTCATTTTTTGTTCGATTCCGACAGATTTTAGTCGGTTTTTCTGGACGCTTTTTGACAGTTCTTTTAGTAGTGGTAGTATTATCATTTAACTGTTGAATTTTTCTAGGTTTTCTTCAATTCATTTTATGAAACAACAACTATAGGGTGTAGTAGTTGTAACGATCCGACCGATTTTTTTTCTTTCTAGATCCCTGCTCCCCTAAATAAGACTCACTGTATGTGCTTTTACTGTTTTATGACTTGCGGAGATGGTGAAATCAAGTTTGGAGGAGTTCGGGTTGAAATTGGAACACTTAGTTCCTTAGTATTGGCTTTAAAGGCTAAGTTTGGCTTGGTTCAACATTTATAGTAAACGATCTCTGAACTGGGATTTTACGGTCCCAATGGGTTCGTATCATAATTTTGGACTTGGGCATGTGTTCGGATCAAGTTTTGGGGTGATCCGGGAGCGTTTCGGTGCTTAAAGTTGAAAATTGGTTTATTGAAGATTTTAAAGTTTTTTAAATTTGGTTTGGAGTAGGTTTTGGTGTTATCGGGGTCCGTTTGGGATTCCTAGCCTGGGAATAGTTTTTTATGGTGATTTAAGACTTGCACGTAAAATTCGGTGTCATTCTGAGTAGTTTAAGTATGATTCGGTGCGCTGGGAGTAAGTTGCAAGAATTTGAAATTCATAAGTTGAATCTATATGGTTTTGGGTTTTGATTGTTTCCCGCGTTCCCAGAATGAGAGCGAGTCTATTTTATGTTTACGAACTTGTTGGTATTTTTGGTCTAGGCCGCCCTCGCATAGGAACCGGAGGGTGGACATGGCTTGTTTTCTCTTTCAAAAGGAGCTGCTTGTTCCTGTCATCTGGTGCTTTCGCACCTGCATTGAAATGGCCGTAGAAGCGGCACCGCAGATGCACCGCCTTGCTCGCAGAAGCAGAAAGAGGAGAGGTCAGTGGGCTCTGCAGAAGCGAATCATTTTTCGCAAAAGCGAAATAGAGGGGTCCATAGATGATGGGGGAGGAAGCATGGCCATAGTCACAGAGGCGCGAGGCGAGCCGCAGAAGCGGGCTCGCAGATGGGGGGACTTGGACGCAGATGCGATAGGTCAGTGGTCGAGCGCGTTCTGAAAAAATGGACAATTGACCGGAGAAGTGGAATTCCTCCCAAAGGTGTGGAAATATCACCGGGCTGAAGGATTGCATTTAAGTGGAGATTTAGGCTCGTTTCTTCATTTCTCTCACTTATTGGTCGAATATAGTGCTCTTTGAAGAGGGATTTTCACCTAGCTATTAAAAGTAAGTAATTCCTACCCAATGTAAGTTAAATATATAGATTATAGGTAGATTTTAACATGTAAATTTGTGAGAATTTTGGGTTTAGATGAAAAACCTAGGTTTTTGATGAAAATGAAATTTAACCTTGAAAGCCATTATGGAATGGGATGAAAATTGATGGCTTAGACGTCAATACAACACAAGAAGATAGGTTAATTTGTGTGGTACCCAATTTTCGAGTGCTGTCTCTCTAGAAGAACCCGGTTCTTCTTGGTGTTCCAACTTCTACTGTTGCGGAATAATAAAAGCAGTAAAGTAAAAACACAGAGATTTTTACGTGGAAAACACCTGGCTCAAAAGGTGAAAAAACCAAGACCTACTCCTCAGTAGGATTTGCTCAAACTCTTCACTAAAACTATGAGCCAAACGAACTTACAAAATAAACTCTTTTATAATCCTAGGACTAACTCTATTCCCTTCGTAGTTACTAGCCTCTAGCTAATTTCTACAAGCTTCAAGTTAACTCTAACTTGAACAATGCGACCCTATTACAATTGCTTCTATGAAAGCTGAAAAGATACAATATTAAATCTCCTACTACAACCAACTATACCCAATGACAAACAGATGGAACTGGTTCTTCTAGCTGGTCTATAGCCCTTGTATCGCACAGTAATTTTGTTTGCAAAATATCTGGGAATTTTTCTTTCAGATCTTGATTAACTTCTGCACTTGTGCGTTCTTAATTCAAGCAATAACACTTCAATTATTTATAAAGTTAGTTGTTGAGTTTGTCGTTCAGTTCTGGTACGACTCTACCTAGGAGAACGAGTTCATATTAAACTCAACTTCCTTCCTTCATTACTTTCCTTTCTGAATTCAACTTCTATTCTCTTATCAATTTTCAGCCTTTTTGCATTAGAAGACACTCTCCTTGTTCATTGATACTTCACAATCGCATTCATCTCCTATGCACATAAGGTTTGAGTGCCAATGCGTCAGGTCAAGTGTGTATGCTCTGATGGACCTAGTTCAACTGGTCAGACATTTGTCAATCTTCAAAACTATGCAGTGACTTGGGTCAATATATTCCCCATTTTTGATGATGACAATCTATGTGCTTCTCCCTGTATACAACTCAAACACTTTGTATGTTTTTTAAGCATTTATCATAGAGAAACCAGGTTCATTAGGTTATAAATATCACTTGAAATATAAAATATAAAAGCACTTGTCTTCCCCCTTTTGGAATCATCGAAAAGTTTGCAAAATGATAAACTAACCAGTGTTGTTAACAATTACTCATGGCCATTGAGGCAACTGCAGGTGCAAACATGATTAATCATCATAAGAAACCAATAAATGTAAGCTATCTAAGAAATTGAGACAAGTCAATAACAAAACAGCAAAAATTCATTGATTAGGAACGTACATCAAATACCATACAAACAAAACAAAAACAGCCATAACCATGAGCAAAACAGAATAAAACAACAGAAACAGAACAACTGGTCTAAAGAGGGGCTTTGGTAGATTTGGACAGCCTAAGGATGGGAAGTTGCAGAGGAGGTTGTGGTCTTGGTTTGTAGAAGAGAAAGCATATGATTAAGAACACCCTCGTTCTTTTCCTTCTCTTTTGCTAATTCAGCCCTGAGAGCATCCCGCTCAGCTTCAACCTCAATCAAACGAGATTTCAAACGAAGGATTTCCATATCCTTGATCTCGCTTTCCTGCACCAGAGTTCTAACTTTGCTGTTGACAGGCTGCTTCCTAGATGAACCAGGTTCATCTACAGGAACATTGACAGTATAATCGCAAGTCAGAAAAGTATCCTTTCCAAAATAGTCCTTGGCAGTAGCCATCTCAGCCTTTTTCACAGAAACATCAAAATGAGCAAACACAACTGTCAGAATAAAGCCATATGGGATTGCATGTGCTTTTGTTCCATTCACAACTCTGTCCAACAATCGGATGATGAAGGCTGGCCAATTTAGCTGCTTTCTCCTAAACAAACATTCCATCAAGGTTAGATCCATATAGTTGGCTATGTTCCTTCGTTCTTGTCTTGGCAGCACGAACTTGATGACAAACTCGAAAAACAACTTGTGCTCTGGCTTCATTTCACTTTTGTAGACTGGCCTAGGTTCAATTTCCCTTTCATTGTCACTGAAGAATGTGGTAATATTGATTGCTGACGCCATCCCATCTAAACTAGGTCATCTTTCCTAGTGTAATCCTCGTAGCCCTCAGCAGGAATTTGCAGAATTTCTCCCAATTCTTTAGCATCAAAGGAAACTTGAATTCCTTTGAATGTGGTAGTGACCCTGCCGTGCTTGACCACTTCATTACCCATGAACTCCACTAGTTCAGCTCTAGCCAACCTTCATTCAATGTGAAGGACCATGTTCTTCCACCTCTGAACATCCAGTGTGTCCAGAAGGTATCTTATCCCAGATTCCTCGAGATCCTTTACCAACTTTCCCTTCAGAATTGTTCTTTTGCCAAAAAAGGTGATTCTACTAGTCACCTCACCAACTTCCCCCTCATCTTCTCCACTCCACTCTTTATCATCATCTTTCTCAATGACCTTCATTTTTATTGCCTTGGACCTGGTCCTTTTAATGGTTCTTGTAGGTGTGGTAAACATTGTAGCTGACTTCTTTGAAGAAGCCTTAGCCCTTTTTGATTTTGGTGCCTCAACCACAACAGGAACAGTTTGCTCTTCATGATGGACAAGGTCCATCGTATCCTCTTAACCACAACAGTCTCCACAGGCTCTCCTACTTTAGCCTTTCCCTTTGCAGCTCTCTTTTTCTTGCTCTCAAGCATAGCCTTCTCAAACAGTTCTTCTTCCTCTCTCACAGCACTACGTGTAGCACACACCTTAGGAACAGGAGCATCAACAGCTACAGAAGCTTTTCTCTTCTTAAAAAGAACTGGGTTAGTAGCCTTCTTGGACTTCTGAGTCCTCCTTTTCTTGGGGTTATAGGACTCCCCCAGTTTCCTAAGCCTGTTAGCCAATGTCTCATCCCCAGATGAACCAGGTTCAACTACTCCTTTCTTTAAGCTTGCTATACCTGCCGCTGCTTCCTCGACTACACTTCCCCATAACTCTATGACATCTTCCCCAACCTTCTCAGGAATGGGACCACAAATAGTCAATGTAGTACCATCCTCCCCAAATCCCCTTCCCTCAAGAATTTTACCTTTTTACAATTTTCTTTGCCTATAGGCACTTCAACATCAACTACCGACCCAACAAGAACAAACTTGTTCTCAGTATTAACAGACTCAGAAATTGCATCATGATTACCTTGTCAGAATTTGATGAACCATGTGCTTCATCCTCGTTGGCTGATTTAAAAGATTCACTTAATGATTCAGAATTATTATCCTTTTCAGCTTGTAGAATTGCCTCCAAGAATTTTTCTTGTGACCCAGAAGCCACTGATTTTCTGGCAAGAACCTTTACACGATGACCACGAGGGGCTGGGTTAGGGTTAGATGTGGGTTCTGGAACAGGAGGGTTTTCAGGAATAGGAGGGCTTTCAGGTGATTGAGAACTGTATATAGATGGAGAATTTGAATCTGATTC
Organism: Nicotiana paniculata; assembly: GCA_005239505.1. Lineage (NCBI taxonomy): Eukaryota > Viridiplantae > Streptophyta > Magnoliopsida > Solanales > Solanaceae > Nicotiana > Nicotiana paniculata. The sequence goes on along the minus strand of ML358633.1, from coordinate 3,129 downwards.
ATAGGTCCCTCCATCATAATCACGATTTGGTGATGAAGAAGAAGAAGAATAAGCAGATGGTGGTGAAGACATGATAATGAGTGTTGGTAGGAAGAAAAGAAAGAGTGATCAGTTTTTTTGGGTTTGAAGACTAATGATCTTGGTTCGACGGTTACTTTATGAAGAGGAGAGTAATGATGACCCTTATATAAGATATGTCTATTAATTTTACAACGGGTAGAACATTTATTCAAGTGGAAGTCTAATAGTTGTAGGAGTGTCATTGATTAGACGGTTAAGAGTTCCCTACCTCTAGGATAATTGAGTACTGATGTGACTTCTTGGAACGGGTTCATTTAGGGATTAGTACAAAGAATTTGAAATGAATCAAATATAGATAGAATCATGCTCATGTGTGACTGTAATTAGTTCAATAATTGTATGGAGATGAGCACGTACCTTTTCAATCAGATGAACCAGCAGAGATGAACCAGGTTCATGATGTTAAAGTTCTTAATTTGCCTCAATTTACAAAGATAGAGAAACATCATTAGCAACTAGGGAATCATATTAATACATGGCAAGAGAGTATGACAATAAAGTCATAATGCTGAGAAATGATTAGACTGGTTAATTATCTATGTTAATGTTTCTAGCCAAGAGTAAATTCATTTTTTTTTCAAATTTTTTTTTTCTTTTCAATCAGGTAATTTTAATCATCCCTAATTCAAGTCTAGTTCTCTCAAAATGCTCCCTACTCAGTGCTTTAGTAAGGATATCTGCAGTTTGTTGATCAATAGCACAAAATTCAATTGAGATCATTCATTTTTCATAGTTATCCCTCAGGAAATGGTGCCTAACATCTATGTGCTTTTTCTCTTATGATGAACCGGGTTCTTCGTCATACTAATGGCACTAGTATTGTCATAGAAAATAGGAATGCATCCCACATCTATACCAAAGTCCATGAGTTGTTGCTTGATCAATAGCAACTGAGCACAGCAGGAGGCTGCAGCCACATATTCAGCCTCAACAGTAGACAAGGCTACTGAATTTTGTTTCTTGGTAGCCCAAGACATAAGGCATGAGCCCAGAAAGTGAGCCATATCTGAAGTACTTTTTCTGTCAACCAGGAAACCTGCATAATCAGCATCAGCATATCCTACAACGTTGAAATTACTACCTTTAGGATACCAAAGGCACAAATCAGTGGTGTCTTTCAAATATCTCAAAATTCTCTTCACTGCAGTGGGGTGGGACTCCTTTGGATTTTCCTGAAACCTAGCACACAGTCCCACACTGAATACAATATCAGGTCTGCTGGAAGTGAGATATAATAGAGACCCAATCGTCCTTCCGTATAGCTTCTGATCAACGGATGAACCAGGTTCATCCACATCCAATTTTGTAGATGTGGATATGGGAGTGTCTATTTCCTTTGAGNCTCACCCATCATACTCATCTCAAACTCACTCCCCATAAGCATAGCAAATTCCTTGCTCAATTTTTCAGAAGTCGCCCCAAATATAATATCATCCATTTACATTTGCACAACCAGGAGATCCTTACCCTTTTCCCTTAAGAACAAGGTGCTGTCAATTTTGCCTCGTTTGTACCCATGTTCTAGCAGGAATTTTGATAATCGTTCGTACCATGCTCTTGGTGCTTGTTTGAGACCATACAAAGCCTTGTCGAGTTTGTATACGTGGTCAGGTAACTCCTTGCTTTCAAAACCTGGAGGCTGCTTGAAAAATACATCTTCCTTGAGATAGCCATTGAGAAAGGCAGTCTTAACATCCATCTGATGAAGAGTGAATTCCATGTGTGCAGCAAATGCTATAAGAAGTCTGATTGCCTCCAGTCTTGCCACAGGGGAAAAGGTCTCATCATAGTCAATTCCCTCTTCTTGACTATACCCTTGAACAACTAGTCTTGCCTTATTCCTTGTAACAGTTCCATCCTCATCGAGCTTGTTCCTGAAGACCCATTTGGTGCCAATCATTGATCTGTCTAGTGGCCTGGGTACCAAGTGCCACACTTGACTTTTTTCAAACTGATTCAGCTCTTCTTGCATGGAATTACCCAATCAGCATCTTGTAGGGCTCCCCAATGTTCTTTGGTTCGATCATGGATTGAAAGTCATCAAACGCACATAGATTTTTCAAGGATGATCTTGTTTTGATTCCGGATGTCAAATCTGTTATGATGTTCTCAAGAGGGTGAGAACTCTGATATCTGTGTGGTTTGAGTACCAGTTGTTCATTCCTAGACAATTCCATGGTGTCTTGTTGTTGTGGAGAAGGATCAGGGCCATGTTGCATATGTTGAATTCCCCCTGTCATGTTGCTTGGGTTAGTTAAACCTGGTCCATCACCTGTTCCTCCTTCCATGTTTGCTTCAATGTGATCACTGCTTCTCACCAGTCCAAGCTCCTCATCTTCTGGTTCCTGTCTCTCAGCAAGAGTGTTAGTTTCATCACAGACAACATGTACATTTTCTTCTATACACATAGTTCTTTTATTATACACTTTATAAGCTTTGCTATGTGATGAATATCCTAATAATACTCCCTCATCACTTCTGGGGTCAAATTTTCCTAGGGAATCTTTGCCATTATTATGTACAAAACACTTGCATCCAAAAGCCCTAAAGTGGGATATGTTGGGCTTTCTCCCTTTAAGTAATTCATAGGGAGTTTTCTCTACCAGAGGTCTGGTCATGCATCTATTGATTATGTAACAAGCAATGTTTATTACTTCAGCCCAGAAACTGTGAGGTAGTTTGCTAGATAGAAGCATGGTTCTTGCCATGTCTTCCAGAGTTCTATTTTTCATTTCAACAACCCCATTTTGATGTGGGGTTCTAGGAGAAGAAAAGTTATGATTGACACCATGTTCATCACATAACTCAGCAAACTTAGCNACAAATGAGGTGAACATATCAAATGCTTCATCCTTAGATGCCAGGAATAAGGTCCAGGTGAACCTTGAATAATCATCAACTAGCACCATCACATATCCCTTACCACCTCGACTCAGAGTTCTCATAGGACCACACAGATCCATATGAACCAGTTCCAACTTCCTAGTGGTACTGACTATTTTCTTACTTTTGAAAGAGGACCTTACCTTCTTCCCCCTGGCACATGCC
>ML358630.1:0-16828 GCA_005239505.1 Nicotiana paniculata | reverse complement strand
AGACCCAATCATCCCTCTATATAGCTTCTGATCAATAGATGAACCAGGTTCATCCACATCCAATTTTGTAGTTGCGGCAATGGGAGTGTCTATTTCTTTTGAGTCTTCCATTTTAAACTTCTTGAGCAATTCTTTCACATACTTTTGTTGGTGGATCATTGTTCCATTTGGGTTTTGCTTAATTTGCAAGCCTAAGAAAAAGTTTAGCTCACCCATCATACTCATCTCAAACTCACTTCCCATTAGCATAGCAAATTCCTTGCTCAATTTTTCAGAAGTCGCCCCGAATATGATATCATCCACATATATTTTCACAACCAGGAGATCCTTACCCTTTTCCCTTAAGAACAAGGTACTATCAATTTTGCCTCGTTTGTACCCATGTTCTAGCAGGAATTTTGATAATCGTTCGTACCATGCTCTTGGTGCCTGTTTAAGACCATATAGAGCCTTGTCAAGTTTGTATACGTGGTCAGGAGACTCGTTGCTTTCAAAACCTGGAGGCTTCTTGACAAATACATCTTCCTTCAGATAGCCATTTAGAAAGGCACTCTTAACATCCATCTGATGAAGAGTGAATTCCATGTGTGCAGCAAATGCTATAAGAAGTCTGATTGTCTCCAGTCTTGCCACAGGGGCAAAGGTCTCATCATAGTCAATTCCTTCTTCATGACTATATCCTTGAACAACGAATCTTGCCTTATTCCTTGTAATAGTTCCATCCTCGTCGAGCTTGTTCCTGAAGACCCACTTGGTGCCAATTACAGATCTATTTAGTGGCCTGGGTACCAAGTGCCATACTTGACTTCTTTCAAACTGATTCAGCTCTTCTTGCATGGCATTTATCCAATCAGCATCTTGTAAGTCTTCCCAATGTTCTTTGGTTCGATCATGGATAGAAAAGCATCAAATGCACACAGATTTTTCAAGGATGATCTTGTTTTGATTCCAGATGGAAAATCTGTTATGATGTTCTCAAGAGGGTGAGAACTCTGATATCTGTGTGGCTTAAGTACCAGTTGTTCATTCCTAGATGATTCCATGATGTCTTGTTGTTGTAGAGCAGGATCAGGGCCCTGTTGCATATGTTGAATCCCCCCTGTCATGATGCTTGGGGTAGTTGAACCTGGTCCATCACCTGTTCCACCTTCCATGCTTGCTTCAATGTGATCACTGCTTCTTACCAGTCCAAGCTCCTCATCTTCAGGTTCCTGTCTCTCAGCAAGAATGTTAGTTTCATCAAAGACAACATGTATACTTTCTTCTACACACATAGTTCTTTTATTATACACTTTATAAGCTTTACTATGTGATGAATATCCCAAGAATACTCCCTCATCACTTCTGGGGTCAAATTTTCCTAGGGAATCTTTGCCATTATTATGTACAAAACACTTGCATCCAAAAGCCCTAAAGTGGGATATTTTGGGCTTTCTCCCTTTAAGTAATTCATAGGGAGTTTCCTCTACCAGAGGTCTGGTCATGCATTTATTGATTATGTAACAAGCAGTATGTATTGCTTCAGCTCAGAAGCTGTGAGGTAGTTTGCTAGATAGGAGCATGGTTCTTGCCATGTCTTCAAGAGTTCTGTTTTTCCTTTCAACAACCCCATTTTGCTGTGGGGTTCTAGGAGCAGAAAAGTTATGATTAACACCATGTTCATCACAGAACTCAGCAAACTTAGCATTCTCAAATTCAGTACCATGGTCAGATCTTATTGATGCCAGTTGATGTCCTAATTGATTTTGAGTTTCCTTGACACATGAGGTGAACATATCAAATGCTTCATCCTTAGATGCCAGGAATAAGTTCCAAGTGAACTTTGAAAAATCATCAACTAGCACCATCACATATCTCTTACCACCTCTACTCAAAGTTCTCATAGGACCACATAGATCCATATGAACCAGTTCCAACGTCCTGGTGGTACTGACTATTTTCTTACTTTTGAAAGAGGACCTTACCTGCTTCCCCCTAGCACATGCCTCACAAACTTTGTCTTCCTTGAACTTAATGTTAGGAAGTCCTACCACTAAGTTCTTAGAGACTAGTTTGTTAAGCTGAGTTAGACTTGCATGACCAAGTCGTTTGTGCCACAGGTTGGGATCACTGTCCAACACACTTAGACAAGTGAGTTCATTTTCAGACAGTGTGGACAAGTCTATGACATAGATGTTATTCATTATTTTTCCCTGCAAAACAATCTTGTCAGTAAGCAGGTTAATCACAAAATATTTTGTAGAAGTAAAACCAACCAGGTTACCTCTGTTACACAGTTGTGATACACTGATCAGGTAATATTTCAAGCCATCTATTAGATACACATGTTCAATGGATCGTGTATCATCCTTACCTACCTTACCAACCCCAAAAATTTCACCTTTCTTTCTGTTTCCAAAGAAGACATTTCCTCCTTTGATACTTTCAAGTGAAAGGAACTTTTCCATGTTCCCAGTCATATGTTTTGAGCAGCCACTATCCAAGTACCAAATCTGGCTACCTCCTCTCACTTGAACATACAAAAAGAATCAAAGGTTAGTCTTAAGAACCCACACTAGTTTGGGTCATTTTCTATGAGAGAATGGATGAATCAATTTTTTCTTGGCCCAATTTGGTAGCCAGTTTTTCCCTTTTACAAACCTCTCAATTTTTCGACTGGCCTGCTCTTTTGCAGTACACTCATATTTGTAGTGCCCAGTCTTACCACAATGGGTGCATATTTTATTCTCAGGAAGAGTGAGATACTTGTTTTTGGGATCCCACTTGGGCAATTGACTTCCAATGCCAATCCCTCTCCTGTTGCTACTATGATTCTCTTGAAGCCATATCAGGGCGTCAGAGGATTTATTCCATTTACAAGTTCGATCTAATTCATGTTTGACTTTGCCAAGTTCTTCACTAAGAGTTCTTATTTGTTCATCCTTGGCATACATCTTATCTTTTAGTTTTCCCATGTTTTCTTCTAACATGATATGAGAATAATCAACAACCTTTTTACTGGATCCTAGCTTTAGCTTTAAGTTTTCAGATTTTAGTTCTAGAATCTCAGTTTCAAGTGGATGAACCTGGTTCAACAAGTCAGTGTTTTTCTTTTCAGATTCACTGACTCTGATTTCCAGGTTTATGCACTTTGCTTTTAGCATTGCACATTCTTTAGATAGTTGATCCTTCTCTTTGGTTGTTTCCTCAGAATCATCTATGAAATCAAGTAGAAACTCAGAGAGTTTTTCCTTAGTTAGGAACTTTACTTTGTTTTTAAGATGAGAGATACTTACCTCTGGTTCTTCATGTGATTCCTTGTCAGATTCTCCAATTGCCATGAGCGCCTGATCTTCAGTCTCCCTATCTTCTGATTCTTCATCTGAAATTTCCCCCCAAGCAGCAACCATAGCCTTTGTTGTGGTTGTCTTGGGTTGAACTTGTTCCTTCCTCCTGTTCATTCTTTCATATCTTTCTTTTTTCCACTCTACTTCCCACTGAGGATAGTTTTTAATGAGATGGTCAGTCTTACCACATTTATAGCATACCTCGTTGGTTGGTCTTTCTGGAGCTTTTTCTTTGTTGTACTTTCCTCCTCTAGAGATGCCTTTCTTCCTCTTGAGAAAGTTTTTGAATTCTTCGGTGATCATGGCCATCTCATCATCTTCCAGATCTTCTCCCTCAATGATTCTTAAGGATAGACTTTTATCCTTCTTTGGACCATCCATCTTCATTGTCTGTCTTCTCAGTTCATAGGTAGTGAGGTTTCCAATTAGCTCATCCAATATGAGGGTTGCCATATTTTTGGATTCCTGGATAGCAGTGATTTTTCTTTCCCAAGAAATAGGCAAGACCCTTGTTAGGATCTTCTCAACCTTGTCCTATTCAATAATGATTCTTCAAAGAGACTTTAGTTCATTAGTCAAGGTTGTGAATCTTGTGTACACCTCTTGGATAGTCTCTCCTTCTTTCATAGTGAAGTTGTCATACTGAGAGTATAGTAGAGTACCTCGTGACCTTTTTACCTGAGGTTTTCCTTCATGGGCTACTTGCAAGGTGTCCCAAATCTCTTTGGCAGTGGTGCAGCTTTGGATTCTGTTGTACTCGTCTGGACCTAGTCCACATACTAGTCACTTTTTGGCCTTTGCATTCTTCGCCCATTTCTTTAGATCCTCAGCAGTGCAATCAGCTCTTGTCTTTGGTATATATATACCTTCAGCAGTCTTCATCATTGGAGCTAGAGGACCATCAGTGACTATGTCCCAGAGTTCATAGTCTTCTCCAATTAGGTGATCCTTCATCCTATTTTTCCACCATGAGTAGTACTGGCCATTGAAGAGTGGTGGCCTTGCAGTTGATTGAACTTCCCAATTTCCAGGTGGTGCACTCATATTGATCATCTCCAAGGTGTTAGCCTTTCAAGGATAACATGCTCTGATACCAATTTATGTTTTAGACTTCATACCACACAAGAAGATAGGTTACTTTGTGTGGTACCCAATTTTTGAGTGCTGTCTCAGTAGAAGAACCTGGTTCTTCTTGGTGCTCCAACTACTACTGTTGCGGCATAATAAAAAGCAGTAAAGTAAAAACACTGAGATTTTTACGTGGAAAACACCTGGATCAAAAGGTGAAAAAACCACGACCTACTCCTCAGTAGGATTTGCTTAAACTCTTCACTAAAACTCTGAGCCAAACGGACTTACAAAATAAACTCTTTTCTAATCCTAGGACTAACTCTAATCCCTTTGTAGTAACTAGCCCCTAGCTAATTTCTAAACACCTCAAGTTAACTCTAACTTGAACAATACGTACCTATTACAATTACTTCTATAAAAGCTGAAAAGATAAAATATTCAAAACTCCTACCACAATCAACTAAACTCAATAAGAAATCAGATGGAACTGGTTCTTCTAGTTGAATTGTATCCTTTGTATCGCACAATGATTCTTCTAGCAAAATAACTCTGGGAATTTTTGCTTTCAGACTTTGATTCACTTCAATTGTGCATGTAGAATTCCAGCAGAAATACATCAAGATTTATAGAGTTAGTCAGTCGTTGAGCTTGTCTTCCAATTCAAGTCCAACTCTACCTGGGTGAACAAATTCGAACCAAACTCAATTTCCTTTCTTTTGTTACTTTCCTTGCTGAATTCGACTTCAATTAATCAAATCAGTTTGCAACCTTTTCGCATTAGGAGACAGTATCTTGGTCCATTGATACTTCATATTCACAAACATATCCTAAGCATATACGGTTTATGAGCCAGCTATTTAGTTCAAGATGTGTGCTCTGATGGACCTGGTTCAACTGGTCAGCCGTTTGTCAATCTTCAAAACTATGCAGTGACATGGGTCAACACCTTTCAACCTTCACTTTTTTTTGACATTCTTCTTTTTGGTTTTCATCCTTTTCTTTTCCTTTCCTTTTCATCAATTCTTTTTGTTCTTTGAACCTTTCATCATCTTGAACTTCCTTGTCTCTCCCCCAAACTTATGTTCTTGCCTATTGTTCATCATGAATGATAAGGAAAGATTGGGTGCCAAAGAGGGTCATTATACAACGGATGAAGGCTTGTAATGTGGTTATTGAATGAAAAAGGCTTAGTCTCAAAGGGGTTGACTAAGGATATCATAATGGTAGGCTATGGAAGTTTTCAAAGTTCAAATAGACCAAGGAGAGCCTATAATCACTTATCAAGTCGAGCTACACTTAGAATTTCGCCTAGAAAAATATTCGGGGCAAGTTCTAGACTTGCTGGCGCAGGACTTGGACTTGCAATTCAAAACATCACCTCTCAAGCTACTGGATTTTTAAAGAGAATAGAGTCGAGGGCCCACAACACCCCTGGATAGGATTGAAGATCACAGATGGCTCACAGAAACCACTTGATGAACTTTTTATTCAACTCAAGAGTCTAAAGGTCACAACTAGAGCTAATCTCGTCAACCAACTTGTCTCTAACCATGAGTTCGAAGCTAAATTTGTTAGTGCCAAGTGAAGCCTACTTGAGACACTTTTATTCTTTACTACTATATATCAAAACAAAAAGAAAAACAGACTCAATCCCTTAAGAAGTTTGTCACGCCATCCATCATTGGGAAGAGCCACCCGGTTCACACAAATTCCACCTTTGAGAAGAACCGTGGCATTAATAAAACCAAAGTCTTATTGATCAGGAAAAAAAATATAAAAAGAAGCTACTAAATTAAATAAGAAGCTACAAACTTATAAAGTAAAATGCGGAAAGTACAATGAATGTGTATAATAGGGGAGTGAAATGAATATACACAAAATTGGGATGAATATATACATGTAAAGGTAAAGTTATATATGTAACAAAAGTGGAAAATAACGAAAAATAAAAATACGATAAGTAAAAACATAAAGAAAAAAAGTATCAAAGTTATTACAAACCATCAAAATCATCATATCCAAATAAGACCACCCCCCCCCCAAATAAAAATTAGCATTTTCCTTAATTCTTAAATAAAAAATAGAATATGGGAGGGCTAGAGAGTAAAGAGAACTTCTTATGAGGCCTCTGTCTGCATGGGGTCAGTGGTGGGGTCATGTGGTGTAACGACCGGCCGGTCATTTCGTGCAATTGGCCCCGTTTCCCCCATTTATGCTTTATCATATGTTGCTTAGCCAGTTTATGTTGTGTTGGGTCGGTTGGTTCGGATTCGGAGTGGTCTTGGTGAGATCTGAGGCACTTAGTCTCTTAAAATTAGCTTAATAGCTGAAAAGTCAAACTGGGAGTTGACTTATTGGTAAACGACCTTAGAATGCAGATTTTATGGGTCGGATAGCTTCATTAGGTGATTTGGGACTTAGAAGTGTGTTCAGAATGAAGTTTTGATGTCCGGTGTAGAATTAGGCTTGAATTGGCGAAGGTTAGTTTTTGGTGATTTCCGGTCGGCAGTGGAAAATAGGCTATAGGGGTCGGAATGGAATTCCGACAGTTAGAGCAGGTTCGTAATGTCATTTTGGATATGTGTGTAAATTTTCAGGTCAATCGAATGTGTTTTGGTTGGTTTCGGCATCATTGGCGAAATTTAGAAATTTCAAAGTTCATAGGCTTGAATTTGATGTAATTTTGGTGTTTTTGTGTTGTTTTTGGTGTTTCAAAGGCTCGACTAAGTTTGAATGATGTTATGGGATGTGTTGGTATGTTTGGTTGGGGTCCCGAGGGGCTCAGGATAGATTTCAGATGGTTAGCGGAGGGTTGGACTTAAGAATTTGCAGCAAAATAGCTGCTGGTGTGAATTTACTGGTGTGGCTGCACCTGCGGATGGGGAGCCGCAGGTGTGAAGGACCTTGAGCAGGTGCGAAAAGAGGCAAGGCAAGAGGAATCCGCAGGTGCGAAGCATGGGCCTCGCAGGTGCGAAGTTTGGACTGTTAGTGGGATATCACAGGTGCGTACCTAGGGCCGCAGGTGCAGGTCCGCAGGTGCAAGTAATTATCCGCAGGTGCGGATTAACTGGGAAGAACAGTATAAATAGGTGCCTCCACGAATGTTTTGTCATTTATTCCATTGTTCCATGCGGGTTGAGCTTGTTTGGGAGCAAATTGAGGGGGGAACTTGAAGGTCTTCAGTGGAGGTAAGTTCCCGGATTATAAAACTCGTTTCTATGTTATTTTGTAACAGATTAGGCTTGTAATTTGAAGAATTAAAGTGGAAAAAGTTGGGGAAAATGGGGAGGAAATTTGGAAATTCTTCTTGTGATTTGAGTGGGCAATTATGGTTCGATTGTGGAGTTTTTGGTATGTATAGAATCGTGGGAGGATGAGGATTCTAGTGATGTAAATTTTATTGAATTCCGAGATGTGGGATCGGGGCTCGAATTTGGCCGAATTTCGAGAATTGTGTTAAAATTTATATCTTTCGATTAGGTTTGTTCCGTTAGTGTATATTGATGATGTTAATCTGATTTTGGTTAGATTCAGAGCATTTGGGAGCCAATTTGAGGGGCAAGCGCATCGCGGAGTAGCTTATGGGCTGTTTTGAGGTAAGTAACGATGGTAACTCTAAACCTGAGGGTATGGCACCCCGTTATTTGATAATTGTGTTGATAAATGAGGTGACGCACACGCTAGGTGAAGAGCGTAGGGGCGTGCACCCATAGGGATTGTGACTTGGTCCGTCCTGTAGCGACTTTTAAGCCGTGTATTCGATTTGAAATTTTACAACATCCTGTCTTTCAGAAGTTTATACTTGTTATGGGCTGTGAGCCATGTTTGGGGCCTTGTGCCAACCTGTTTAGACCCTCAGGGGTACTTTTACACTATTCTACCACTATTCTGTTAGAACAATTGTGAACTCTGTCATGTTTCCTACTTGTTGTTATTATCAATGTTATCACACTGCTTTGAAAACTCTGAAAAGTATTTTGGATGAGTCCCGTGAGTTGAGATGAATTGCCCAAGTAGCTTGTGAGGGTGACTGAGTCAGGCCGGGAGCCGAGTATGTGAGGATAGCTATGGATCGGGCTGCACACCGCAGCAGTATATATGTGTTAGGCTGAGCGTCGAGTATGTGAGGATAGTTATGGGACGGGCTGCACGTTGCAGCAATATATATGTTATATATTATTGGGTCGGGTTGCACGCCGCAGCAATAGATATTATATATATATATATATATATATATATATATATATGGACCGGGCTACACGCCATAGCAATATATGATATATATGGATTGGGTTGCATGCTGCAGCAATATACATATTGGATCGGGCTGCACGCCGCAGCAGATATAGCACTTGGGCTGAAGGAGCCCCTTCAGGAGTCTATACACCCCTAGTGAGCACAGTCGACTATCATATGGATCAGGCTGCACGCCGCAGCGTATATTATATATATGGATCGGGCTGCATGCCGCAGCGTATGTTATATATATGGATCGGGTTGCACGCTGCAGCAGTATAAATATATATATATATATAGTAGTGGAGCGGGCTGCCCGCTGCAGCAGTTGCGTGTGTTCATGGTACTTGCTGAGTACGAGTGTTAAGTGAGAGCATGAGATACTGATCGTGGAGTCACGAGTGACAGAGAGGCTTGCCCGAGAGGCTTTACTGTGAGCGACACTGTGCACGAGGGGCTTATATTTTATGAAAATGTTGTTTTCACTCTTCTTTACACTGAGCCTCTTTTGATAAATGTTGGATAAATGTTTTAAACGAGATTTCTAAATGGGAACCGAAGTTTTATGAAACACTCAGAAATGTAAAATTTCTGACTTGATTTACTTATTTTCACGGTCACTTATTATATGGATTTACATGATTTATAAAGGCTCGTCATTACACTCAAGTTTTTAGTTACTTTGATTATTTACTGAGTTTGCGTACTCACGCTACTCCCTGCACCTCTGTGTGCAGATCCAGGTACCGGACCATCTCACTAGTTGATCTCCGGACGATCTTGGAGTTGTTCGAGGATTGAGGTAGCTGCTCAGCGTCCCCAGCTCACCTCTTTTCCTTCCCTCAGATCATAGTTTCTTTTGGTCTTTTGTACCTCAGACTTTTGTTGTATCAATCCACTATGTTGTACATTATATTTTTAATCTTAGATACTCATGACATTTGACTCCAGGTTTTGGGGAAGTGTGTATTTTGTTTCATCTCATTCTGCTATTTTAAAATCTGCAAATTTTGGGAAATTATGATATATATTGATATACTGAAAAGGGTTGGCTAGCCTAGTTCCATGATAAGCTCCATCACGGCCGGTTTAGGATTTGGGGTCGTGACATGTGGATGTCCAGACTCATCCCCCCCCCCCCACCCTCGGGTTCCTCCAGCTCAATCTCCAAGTCCTCAGTCTGGGGTATCACCACTCTTCTCACCGACTATCTGTTAGTCTCCTGCTCTGGTATCTATGCTGGTTGAGCCATCTGTGTTGCAGGGGCAGTTTCTCCCATAAGGAGATCTAGAGGAATGTCGCCGGCGGAAGCGAGCTTCGCCACCTCCTTCTTCAACTCTTCTTGACCTTATTCACTTTCATCACATGTTTACCCAGCTCCTTGATTACCTTTGCATGTGCACCCAGACTCAAGAATCTTCTTTTGGTTTTCAAGAATACTCTTCAATGATCCCTTCACTGATGGAGCCATCTGGAGCTGTGCTGAACTGCCTGAGCTGCTACTGCACTAGATAGGGTAGATAGCTTTGATGTAGCTACCTGCATCCAATTGTTGATGCCGGCCAAAATCTGATTAACCCTCAAAGCAGTCTGAGGGTATGGTGATGAAGAAGACACTGACGGTAGGAGAGAAGTAGATGGCCCGGAGGGTGGAAGTGGCATGGCAGCATATGATCCCTCGGTAATGGAAGGCTCGGATGTAGCTACCTGTATCCAGTTGTTGATGCCGGCCAAAGTCTGATTAACCCTCAGAGCAGTCTGAGGGTATGCTGATGAAGAAGGCACTGACGGTGGGAGAGAATTAGATGGCCCGGAGAGTGGATGTGGCATGGCAGTAGATGATCCCTTGGAGTGGAAGGCTCGGACCCAGTGGCCACTACCCCTGGCTCTTCAGACTGGCCAGTGGAGGTGGTGGCTTTTCCCTTGGACTTGGGGTTGTCTGGACCTTGAAGGCTGTACCAGGAGAATGGACTTTTTGGCTTCACTTTGGTGTCAAATTCCCTCCCTTATACTACCTGATCCTCCAAATACATGGTGAGTAAGTGTGGGTAGGGGTATATCTTTCGTCCTTCCCGATAGCTTTGGTAATAGTTCTGGCCATAATGTTCCCCGCATTTATCGGGAACCCCGCCATAATAGAAGCCACAATAATTGCCCGGGAGACAGGGATATCACTGTCATGCTGAGATGGGTCAATTCGGCTGCACATGAAGGTGTACCACTCTTTCGCTTCAAAGCTCAGAGTGTTCCTATGAATTAGAACCCCGGGTCTAAGCAAAGTCGGTGTTGTCCCGAGGATGGCTATCACTTGTGCAAGCCATGGACGGGCTAACTCATCCAATGCTACCTTCTTCGCGTAGAGGGTTTCATCCACATCATCGAAACCGGCATATTTATTCAGTGACTTGCCATCAAATTTGACCTTCCGATTCCGTTCTAGAGATCTTATGGTCGAGAACAATGCCCTCCTCGACCATAAAGTGGCATTTTTCCCCAATTAAGCACAAGATTCGTCTCTTCACATCGATCTAGAACCTTGTCAAGATTTTCCAAGTATTCTTCAAATGAGTCCCCAACAACACTGAAATCATCCATAAAGACTTCGAGGAAGTCCTCCACCATGTCCGTAAATATAGCCATCATGCACCGCGGGTGCATTACACAATACAAACGGCATCCGTGAGAATGCAAATGTTCCATACGGGCATGTGAAGGTAGTTTTATCTTGGTATTCCGGGGCTATGAAAATCTGGTTGTACCCTGAGTACCCATCCAAAAAGCAATAGTAGGCATGCCCGGCAAGTCTGTCTAACATTTGATCAAGAAAGGGCAATGGAAAATGATCTTTGCGGGACACTTTGTTCAACTTTCGGTAGTCCATACATAACATCCATCCGGTCAATGTCCTAGTAGGGATCAACTCATTTTTCTCATTTGTCACAACAGTCATACCCCCCCTTTTTCGGCACACATTGCACCAGTGAAGTCCATGCACTATCCGAAATAGGATACACCACCCCTGCATCAAGCCATTTGATAATTTATTTCTTGATGACCTCTTGGATAGCCTCGTTCAACCCCCTTTGGTGTTCCATAGAAGTTTTTGTATCATCCTCAAGTATAATTTTATTCATGCAAAAGGCGGGGCTTATGCCCCGAATGTCAGCTAAGGTCCATCCAATTGCCTTTTTTCTTCTTTGAATCACCTCAAGAGTGGAGTTTACCTACACTTTGGTTAAGCAAGCAGAAAGAATAACAGGTAATGTAGAAGATGGGCCTAAGAATTCATACCTGAGGTAAAGGGTAGAGGCTTCAACTCCAATGTTGGTGGCTCCTCAATTGAGGGATTTGTCATGGAGTCTTCCGATTTTCCAAATCCAAGGAAAGTTTACGGGGACCATAAGAGTAGGATCCCATCCTTGCAAGGCGTTTGCACATTCAACCAAGCCATCCCTCTCATCATCCTCATGGTTCAACAATACAAATTCCATAGGATCTTCCACATTGATCATGGCACTTGTTTCATCAACTATCACCTCCGTCATAAGATCCACAAAAGAGAAAAATTCATTACTATTCGGTTTCCTCATCGATTTGCATACGTGGAATACAACCTTTTCATCGCCCACCCGGAAGGTGAGCTCCCCTACTTTCACATCAACCAAATCCTTCCTTGTTTCTAGGAAAGGACTTCCCAATATTATAGGCACCTCATAGTCGACTTCGCAATCGATAATCACAAAATCAGCAGGCAAAATAAACTTATCGACCCGGACAAGAACATCATCAATAATACCAAGCGGTATTTTCATTGTTCTATCCGCCATTTGCAATCTCACTGAAGTATCTCTCGGTTTACCAATACCCAAAGTCTTGAATACGGAGTAAGGCATCAAATTTATACTTGCTCCCAAATCACACAAGGCCTTCGCAAAATCTGCACTCCTAATGGTACAAGGAATTGTAAATGCGTCGGGATCGTCAAGATTTGGAGCCATAGAGTGCACAATCGCACTCAGTTGATGAGTCATTTTGATGGTCTCACAACCCATAGATCTCTTTTTAGTTACCAAGGCTTTCATAAACTTGGCATAACACGGCATTTGCTCAAGAGCTTCCACTAAAGGAACATTGATTGACAAGTTTTTCATCATCTCAATAAACTTCTTGGATTGGTTTTCATCCTTTTGCTTTGCAAGTCTTTGAGGATAAGGTGGATGAGGCCTTGTCAAAAGGAGCCTTGTACTTTGGCACTACCATTTCCAGTATGTCTATTACGTGTTCCCTAGACGGGTTCACGTCATTTTGAGTCTCCTCCTCGTTGTCAGGAATATCGATCCTCACTTCGTCATTCAAATTCTCAACACTCATTTTCTCATCAACTATTGGATAATCATATTTGCAACATAACATCATCATTCACAACTTTCTTTTGATTGGAGGTACTTGCTTCACCACCTCGACCGCTCCTTGTGGTCACCGCCATGGCATGGCCTATAATGTTCCCACCCTTTGGGTTTACTACTGTGTCACTTGGTAGAGTTCCTTTAGGGTGAGTGTTCAATGCTTGAGAGATTTGACCCATTTTTACTTCAAGGTTGCGGATGGAAGTAGTGTGGGGGCAATTTGAGCATCGAAATCGGCATTCCTTTCCATCATATGTTTGAACATATTCTCTATCCGCTTCATTTTATTATTTGAAGAACTTTTTCTTTGAGATTGATATGGAGGTGGATTGTTGGGTTGTTGATGCATTGGGGGCTTTGAAAGCCCGACCCCCGATTTCCATTACCTCCCCAATTGTTATTTATTGCCACCCCAATTCTGGTTGTTGTTCCCCCAATTGTTTGAGTTGTTGTTGTTATTATTGTTCCAATTTATTATGGCCTTGGTTGCTCCAATTTTGGTTATTCCCTTACTATCTCCATAATTGATTTGGACCATTGCTTTGTTGTCCTTGATAGTTGTTGGCATACAAAACTTTCTTGATTTGGTCATCATAAGAATCATCTTGGTTGTAGCCACTTCCACTTTGTTCATATTTATATTGATTGCTTTGAACTTGTTGACCATGTTGTCTCCCCTTGTTGGCCATTAAATTCACTCCTTCCATTGAATTTACTTGCTTTGTTCCTTGAACTTTCTGAAGTTGGGCTTTTGCTAGCTGATTCATAATAGTTGTCAACTCAACTATGGCTTGTCCGTGGTCTTGAAGTTCTTTGTGAAGATTGATTACATTCGGGTCACCTTGAGGAACATTTGTCCAACTCTTCCAAGATGAAGAAGTGTCAGCCATTTCATCAAGTATGTCACAAGCATCGGCATAAGGCATCTTCATAAAATTTCCCCCAGCTAGCTGATTTACCATGCATTGGTTGGTAGTGTTGATACCCCTGTAAAAAGTATGTTGAATCATTTCTTCAGTCATGTCATTTTTGGGGCATTCCTTTACCATAGTTCTATATCTATCCCATATTTCATGAAGAGGTTCATTAGATTCCTGTTTGAACGCTAAGATCTCATCCCTTAATGATGCCATATGAGCTGGTGAGAAAGACTTGGCTATAAACTTGTCAGCCAACTCATCCCACGTGGAACATTGATTGACAAGTTTTTCATCATCTCAATAAACTTCTTGAATTGGTTTTCATCCTTTTTCTTTGCAACTCTTTGAGGATAAGGTGGATGAGGCCTTGTCAAAAGGACCTTGGACTTTGGCACTACCATTTCGAGTATGTCTATTACGTGTTCCCTAGATGGGTTCACATCATTTTGAGTCTCCTCCTCGTTGTCATGAATATCGATCCTCACTTCGTCATTCAAATTCTCAACACTCATTTGCTCATCAACTATTGGATAATCATCTTTGCAACATAACATCATCATTCACAACTTTCTTTTTATTGGAGGTACTTGAATCACCACCTCGACCGCTCCTTGTGGTCACCGCCATGGCATGGCCTGTAATGTTCCCACCCTTTGGGTTTACTACTGTGTCACTTGGTTGAGCCCATTTAGGGTGAGTGTTCAATGCTTGAGAGATTTGACCCATTTTTACTTCAAGGTTGCGGATAGAAGTAGTGTGGGGGCAATTTGAGCATCGAAATCCGCATTCCATTCCATCATATGTTTGAACATATTCTCTATCCGCTTCATTTCATTATTTGAAAAACTTTTTCTTTGAGATTGATATGGAGGTGTATTGTTGGGTTGTTGACGCATTGGGGGCTTTGAAAACCCGACCCCTGATTTCCATAACCTCCCCAATTGTTATTTATTGCCACCCCAATTCTGGTTGTTGTTCCCCTAATTGTTTGAGTTGTTGTTGTTATTATTGTTCCAATTTATTATGGCCTTGCTTGCTCCAATTTTGGTTATTCCCTTTCTATCTCCATTTTTGATTTGGACCATTGCTCTGTTGTCCTTGATAGTTGTTGGCATACAAAACTTCTTGGTCATCATAAGAATCATCTTGGTTGTAGCCACTTCCACTTTGTTCATATTGATCTTGATTGCTTTGCACTTGTTGACCATGTGGTCTCCCCTTGTTGGCCATTAAATTCACTCCTTCCATTGAATTTACTTGCTTTGTTCCTTGAACTTTCTGAAGTTGGGCTTTTGCTAGCTGATTCATAATAGTCGTCAACTCAGCTATGGCTTGTCCGTGGTCTTGAAGTTCCTTGTGAAGATTGATTACATTCGGGTCACCTTGAGGAACATTTGTCCAACTCTGCCAAGATGAAGAAGTGTCAGCCATTTCATCAAGTATGTCACAAGCATCGGCATAAGGCATCTTCATAAAATTTCCCAGAGCTAGCTGATTTACCATGCATTAGTTGGTAGTGTTGATACCCCTGTAAAAAGTATGTTAAATCATTTCTTCAGTCATGTCATTGTTGGGGCATTCCTTTACCATAGTTCTATATCCCTCCCATATTTCATAAAGAGGTTCATTAGATTCCTGTTTGAACGCTAAGATCTCATCCCTTAATGACGCCATATGAGCCGGTGAGAAAGACTTGGCTATAAACTTGTCAGCCAACTCATCCCACGTGGAACATTGATTGACAAGTTTTTCATCATCTCAATAAACTTCTTGAATTGGTTTTCATCCTTTTGCTTTGCAAGTCTTTGAGGATAAGGTGGATGAGGCCTTGTCAAAAGGAGCCTTGGACTTTCGCACTACCATTTCCAGTATGTCTATTACGTGTTCCCTAGTCGGGTTCACGTCATTTTGAGTCTCCTCCTCGTTGTCATGAATATCGATCCTCACTTCGTCATTCAAATTCTCAACATTCATTTGCTCATCAACTATTGGATCATCATCTTTGCAACATAACATCATCATTCACAACTTTCTTTTGATTGGAGGTACTTGTTTCACCACTTCGATCGCTCCTTGTGGTCACCGCCATGGCATGGCCTGTAATGTTCCCACCCTTTGGGTTTACTACAGTGTCACTTGGTAGAGCCCCTTTAGGGTGAGTGTTCAATACTTGAGAGATTTGACCCATTTTTTGCTTCAAGGTTGCGGATGGAAGTGGTGTGGGGGAAATTTGAGCATCGAAATCGGCATTCCTTTCCATCATATGTTTGAACATATTCTCTATCCGCTTCATTTTATTATTTGAAGAACTTTTTATTTGAGATTGATATGGAGGTGGATAGTTGGGTTGTTGACGCATTGGGGGCTTTGAAAGCCCGACCCCCGATTTTCATTACCTCCCCAATTGTTATTTATTGCCACCCCAATTCTGGTTGTTGTTCCCCCAATTGTTTGAGTTGTTGTTGTTATTATTGTTCCAATTTATTATGGCCTTGGTTGCTCCAATTTTGGTTATTCCCTTGCTATCTCCATTGTTGATTTGGACCATTGCTCTGTTGTCCTTGATAGTTGTTGGCATACAAAACTTCCTTGATTTGGTCATCATAAGAATCATCTTGGTTGTAGCCACTTCCACTTTGTTCATATTGATCTTGATTGCTTTGCACTTGTTGACCATGTTGTCTCCCCTTGTTGGCCATTAAATTCACTCCTTTCATTGAATTTACTTGCTTTGTACCTTGAACTTTCTGAAGTTGGGGTTTTGCTAGCTGATTAATAATAGTTGTCAACTCAGCTATGGCTTGTATGTGGTCTTGAAGTTCCTTGTGAAGATTGATTACATTCGGGTCACCTTGAGGAACATTTGTCC
>ML358628.1:0-13296 GCA_005239505.1 Nicotiana paniculata | reverse complement strand
ATCCTCAACGTCCCTGGTTGACTCTAGTATTACTTCTTCAACATCGGCATCCTCAAATTCTAGTTGGTTAGAGTGTTGGGTTTCTACTTTGGAACCCTCCATTAGCACCTCAATTTCCATCTCTAATGTACACTGCTCCTGGCGACTATCCATAATATTGGCATATTGAGCATTAAAAGCTTCAACTAGTTAACTCACTTGAGCCTCCAAGTTGCGAATAGTTGCATCTTGCCTTTGTACCCGCAGTTGTATCTCCTCATGTTGTTCCAAAAAGCACTTCATCATATCCTCGATCCTTTTCAGGTTATCATCACTGGGTTATTTGTTTCTATTAACTTCACAAGAAAAAGAAGAACCATCAAAGTAAGGGGTTGGTGGAATATAAGAAAGATAAGCACAACCATGAATGTGACCATCTTGACCACCACACATATCACATAGATTCCACACATAAGATTGAGTTGGTGCACATAACTCGCTCTCGGGAATATTTTGATAATTTTCCCCTGGGTGGCTTCCTATATAATATGCATAACAAGGATCAAAAGTAGAATTACCAACATCAGAGCTCTCATAATTCCACGATGCCATATTTTTCAAATTAACAAATACAACAAAAATAAAGAAAATAAAAATCACATACTAAAAAAAATCAAACTTGAAACCTAGCAATATGTACGCCTACAGCTACCCTTGATAATACCGTTAACTCCCCGGCAATGGCGCCAAAATTTGATCACGCTCAACTATGTCTTATAGAAAGACTAAACGGGCGTTCCAAATATATCTGGGGTATTAAGCCCAGAGTCGATCCCACAGGGAGTTAACGTATCAAGCAAGCTGTCATAATACTAAACTTTCACTTTGTGTTGTTTAAACTATTACAACTGAATGAAAATATTAAAACTAAAGATTAACTACAATAAGGTGTAAACATTTGTAATAAAGGTCTAAGGTTATGGTTTCCCCATCGGTGAACTTCCTTCTCGGATACTTCTTATATTTTGATTAGTTGTCTCTATCAATCATGAACACTCTATCTACCATAAATCTCTCTCAAGTAATTATGATAATTTACTAGACGCACTTGANTCAACTACAACAAGAACGTAGTTGAACAAATAAAGTTTAATCAACCAATCAAAGCTATATTAATAACACAATAAGTTCATCCCCCAACGGGTTCCACCAAAACCCTAGATTAAAGAAATTAGCTACTCATGCTCATAAGAATCAAACCCAAAATCACTTGCATAATTGAACTACAAAGTAATGAATAAAAGATATAAAAATCAATGTTTTGCTTCACTGAGTAGTATTCCACAGGCTTCTCTTGTCTCTAATGGAATCTCTCACCTCAAAGTTGTGTTTTTGGGTCTATATATATGTTTGGAACAAACCCTAAACGTGTAGGATACTTCTATTCAAACCGGGAAACACTTAAAATCTTCAAAACTCGGACTGGGCCGGATCAGGGACCAGGCGTTATAGGCCAAACATCTGGCTAACGCCTGGCCAGGCCTGGCGTTACGGCCCAAACGCCCCCCAAACGCCCGGCATGGCCAGGTTCACTCCTTTTTGACTCTTGAGCATATTTTTGATGTTTATGCCTCCATTTAGCTCGGCTTCTATCTCCAACTCACCTACACATGAAATAGACTCCATTATGCACATACGAAGTGTATTTTTATCATTAACGCACATAAAATGTAAGGCACATAATGTGTTAAACCATGAATTCTAGCCACACATTAAGACCGCATCTGCGGAACCTGGGATACACTCTTGGGCTGCATCTGCGCACCTTCGCCCGCACCTTCAAGCTCGTACCTGTGGCTGCCCAACCGCAGGTGCGGTCGCACCAGAACTGGTGCACTAACATCTCATTTTAAGCTTGGACTTGACTTGCGCGATGTCCAAATGGCATCTGAGGCCCCGTCCAAACATACCAACAAGTTCTAAATCATAAAACAGACTCGCTCGAACCTTCGGAACTCCTGAAACAACATTAAAAGTAAGAATCACACCCTTTAACCATTTGAATCAAACTTATGAACTTTAAGTTCTTCAATCTACTTCCAACGTGCTGAAACGTACTTATACTACTCGGAATGAAATCAAGTTTTTGCGTACAAGTCTTAAATGACATTACGGAACTATTCCCGATCTCTGAATTCTGTTTAGACCTCGATATCACCAAAACACGTCCCAAACCATATTTATAGAACTTCTAAAACTTCAAGAATCTTATTGTCACTATTTGGCGGCGAAACGCTCACGGGGTCATCCGAAACCCATTGCGAACATACGACCAAGTCCGAAATAATCACACGAACCTATTGGAACCGTCAAATCTCGATTCCGAGGTTGTTTACTCAAAATGTTGACCGAAGTCAAACTTGACCTTTTAAGGCAACCTTAAGGAAGCAAGTGTTCCGATTTTAACCCAAACTTTTCCAAATCACAAACCAACCATCCCCGCTAGTCATAAATCAGTAAAAGCAAGTACGAGAAGTCTTATTTAGGGGTACGTGGTTCTAGAAAGCAAAACGACCGGTCGGGTCGTTACATTCTCCATTTCTTAAACAAATGTTCGTCCTTGAACGGGTTTAGATTCATAACTGAAGTGCTAAATAAGCGTGGATATCTGCTCCGCATGTCCTCCTCGGACTCCCAGGTCGCCTCCTCGACTGGTTGTCCCCTCCACTGGACCTTTACCGCAGAAATCCTCTTGGATCTCAACTGGCGATCCTGTCTATCAATAATGGCAACTGGCTCCTCCTCATAACCCAAGCTCTCGTCCAGCTAAATAGTACTGAAGTCTTACACATGAGACAACATGGCGTGATACCTCCGAAGCATAGATACGTGAAAAACTGGATGAACTCCCGACAATCGGGGGGGGGGGGGGGGGAGGGGGTAAAGCAAGCTCATAGGAAACCTCTCCAAATCGCTTCAACACCTCAAATGGGCCTATAAACCTGAGGCTCAACTTGCCCTTATTTCCGAATCTTATAATACCCTTCATCGGCGAGACTTTAGAGAACCTTCTCGCTGACCATGAATAATACATCACACGCCTTTTCGATCCGTGTAACTCTTCTGTCTGTACTGAGCTGTGCGAAGTCTTTTGTGAATCAACTTTACCTTTTCCAAGGCATCTTTCACCAAATCTGTACCATAGAACTTAGCGTCACTAGGCTCAAACCACCCGATAGGATAACGACATCACCAACCATATAAAGCATCAAATGGAGCCATCTCTATGCTGGACTGATAACTGTTGTTGTAAGAAAACTCGGCCAAAGGCAAGAACTGATCCCACTGCCATGCAAAGTCAATCACACATGCCCTAAGCATGTCCTCTAGAATTTGAACTGTCCGCTCCGGCTGCCCGTCGGTCTGCGTGTGAAATGCTGTGTTGAGCTCTACACGGGTCCCCAACTCACTCTGTACGGCTCTCCAGAAATGAGACGTGAACTGAGGGCCTCTATTTGATATGATGGAAACAAGCACACCATGCAACCGAACTATCTCCCGCATGTAGATCTGAGCCATCTGAGCCATCTGAGCCAACCTCTCTGAAGTATAAATAGTCACAATCGGAATAAAGTGTGCCGACTTGGTTAATCTGTCAACAATGACCTAAACTACATCAAACTTTCGCAATGTCCGCAGCAATCCAACTACAAAGTCCATAGTAATGCGCTCCCACATCCACTCAGGTATAGGCATCTGTTGAAATAGGCCACCTGTCCTCTGGTGCTCATACTTAACCTGCTGGTAATTCAATATCTAGCCACGTACTCAACTATGTCTTTCTTCATTCGCCACCACCAATAATGCTTCCTCAGGCCACGATACATCTTTGTAGCACCTGGATGAATGGAATACCGTGAAATGTGTGCCTCCTCTAGAATCCTCTCCCTCAAGCCATCGACATTAGGAACACATAGGCGAACCTGGAGTCACAGAACACCATCCTCGCCAATAGAAACCTCCTTGGAACTACCCTGTAGTACCGTCTTTCTGAGAATTTCTAAATGCGGATCATCTAACTACCGAGCCTTGATCTGCCCCAATAATGAAGACTGAGTAACAACGCACACAAAGACTCGGTTGGGCTCTGAAATATCCAACCTCACAAGTATGTTAGCCAAGGACTGAACGTCCAAAGCTAGTGGCCTCTCCTCCTATGAGATGTATGCCAACACTAGAACCGGTGTTGAAGTCAAGGTTGTCTTGAGCTTCTGAAAGCTCACCTCACAATCATTGGACCAACGGAAAGGAGCACCCTTTTGGGTCAATCTAGTCAATGGTGAAGCAATGGATGAAAAGCCCTGCACAAATCGGCGGTAGTAACCTACTAACCCTAGGAAACTCCCAATCTCAGTCACTGAAGTAGGACGCGACCAACTCTGAATCGCCTCAATCTTCTTGGGATCCACCTTAATACCCTCTCTGGATACAATATGCCCCAAGAATGCTACTGACTCTAGCCAAAACTCACACTTGGAGAATTTAACATATAACTTTTGCTCTCGTAAGGCCTGAAGCACTACTCTCAAATGCTGCTCGTGCTCCCCCATGCTACATGAGTATATCAAGATGTCATCAATGAAGACAACAACGAAAGAATAAATATAAGGCCCGAACACCCTGTTCTTCAAGCCCATAAGCACCGTTGGGGCATTAGTCAAGCCAAAGTACATCAGTAGAAACTCATAATGGCCATATCTAGTACGGAAAGCAGTCTTCGGGACATCTGAGTCCCGAATCTTCAGCTGATGATACCATGATCTCAAGTCGATCTTAGAGAACACCCTAGCACCCTGCAACTGGTCGAACAAATCATTAATGCGCAGCAACGGTTACTTATTCTTGATGGTAGCTTGGTTCAACTAGCGGTAATCAATGCACATCCGTGTAGTCCCATCCTTCTTCTTCATAAACAACACTGGTGCAATCCAAGGTGACACACTCGATCTCATAAAACCCTTTTCTAACAACTGCTCAAGCTGATCCTTCAACTCTTTCGGAGCCATGCGATACAGTGGGATAGATATAGGCTGGGTGCCTAGAGCCAAATCAATATGGAAACCAATATCACGATCCGGTGGCATGCCTGGAAGATTAGAAGGGAACATATCGGTGAACTCCCATACCGCTAGAACTGAATCAATCATCGGAGACTCTGCAATGGTATCCCAAACAACCCTTCTCGACCATATGCCGATCCTTCAAAAAAGAAATAACCCGACTAGATGTACTGACTGAGGAATCCTTCCACTCCAACCTCGGCAACTATGGCATCGCTAAAGTAACAATCTTGGCATGTAAATCTCGGACGACGTGATATGGGGATAACCAGTTCATGCCAAGGATGACCTCAAAGTCGGTCATATCAAGAAATAGGAGATCTGCTCTAGTCTCGAAACCACAAAATGTGACCATACAAGACTGGTAGATCCCAATCCACAATTACAAAATTGCCCGCATGAGTGGACACATGAACAAGAGTACCCAAGGACTCACGTGGAATATCCATAAAATGAGCCAAAAGAGATGATATGTATGAATAGGTATACCCTGGATAAAATAGCACTAAAGTATCCCTACCGCAGACGGAGATAATACTTGTGATAACTGCATCTGAGGCCAATGCATCTGGTCTGGTCGGAAAAGCATAGAATCTGGCTGGAGAACCGGCTGGCTGGCCTCCACCAGACTGTGCAGTAGTTGGATGACCACTCCCCGCCTGGCCTCCACCTCTAGGACGGACCCTACCAGTCTGTCCTCCTCATCTGGGCTGCTAGGCAGCTGATGCTGTAATCATAGGTTGCTCACCCTACTGCACTGCCTTGCTCGAAGTATTGGGTAGTATCTCCTTATGTGACTAAGGTCTCCGCACTCGAAACAACCCCTCGGTGTGATGACCTTCTGCCCCGATGTATGACCCTGATGGCCTGTGACCCATTGGAAGAAGCCTGAATAGCTGGTGGATGGTATGAACTCTCCGGTATGGCACTGAAGTAGGAACCAGAAGAACCCTGGGGACCTGAATACCGACTAGAAGAACCCTGGATAGCTGGCGGGTGATAAGAACTCTCTGGTATGACGCTGAAATAGGGGCGTGCTGGAGCACCTCGAGGAGGTGGTGGTGCTGAATATGGGGGCCTGCTGGGCTGCCTTTCCCAAACTAACCTCTGTCCTTAGTCGGGGCACTCTAAACTCTCCATAGAATCGATCCCTCTTGTCCTGCCACATTTTCTCTCTACCTCTCAGACGATAAGCTTCAATCCTCCGAGCAATTTCCACTACCAGCTGATAAAAAGTCCCCATATCCACCGCTCGGGCCATGTTGTCCCTAATACCAGAATGCAACCCTGGAACAAACCTCCTCACCCTCTCTGTGTCAGTAGGAAGTATCATCAGTGCATGGCGGGACAACTTAGAAAACTTCTCCTCGTAGTCGATCACCGAAACTGACCCTGCTCAAGCTGCTCAAACTGATACCGCAGCTCTTCCCTCTTAGAGGGTGAAATATACCTGTCCAGGAAAAGATGTGTGAACTGACTCCAAGTAATGGGAGAAGAACCTGATGGCCTGCCAAGAACATAAGACTGCCACCATTTACGGGCTCTACCCTCCAGATGGAACATAGTGAAGTCAACCCCATGAGACTCTTATATCCTCATATTTTGCAGTCTGTCCCTGCACCTATTAATTAAATCCTGGGCATCCTCATGAGGCTCACCTCCGAGGACAGGAGGGTGTAGCCTAGTCCATCTGTCCAATAACTTTTACGGATCATCGTCCGTAGCCGATCTGGGCTGTTGTACCATTGCGACAACCGGTCGAGCCCCATTCTTGGGTAGTGCACCCGGAATCTAATACAGTGCAACTGCATAACCTGGGGCCTGAGAAGTAGGGGTGAATGCTCCCCCTCCCGCCTGAGATGTGGCTGGGTCTGCTGGAAATAAACCAGCCTGAGTCATGGTATACATGAACTGCAACATACAACCCATGACCTCCTGGAAACCCGATGCTGTCATAAAGTCCCCCGAGGATCCACCGGTGGTGCAACTGGGGCAACTCTAGGATTCCCTCGTCCCCTACCTCGGGCTGATGCCCTCCCCTGGCCTCTGCCTCGACCTCTAGCAACGGGGGGAGAAGCTCCTCCCTGGCATGGAACATCTGCCGTACATGTCCTCACCATATGTGAGAGAATAAAGGGATGAAATTTAGTACACCATCAACTGCACGTTAGGAAATGAACAAAGAGTAGTTTCCTAACACCCTATAGCCTCTCAAAGATAAGTACAGACGTCTCCGTACCGATCCACAATATTCTACTAGGTTTTCCCATTACTTGTGAGACCTACGTGAACCTAGTGCTCTGATACCATTTTATCACGACCCAAATTCCATTGTAGGTTGTGGTGGCGCCCAACACCATTTTTAGGCAAGTCAACTTTAATCAACTAGTGAGTTATCATTTATTTACCAATCAAACACGTCGTTTACTAAATCTTAAATTTAAAACAACCGATAATTAACAAGTTCATAGTAATAGAGATACACCCTAAAATAATAGTCTACAAAGTGTGTGCCAGGAACTAGTGTCACAAGTACTAGGGAAACTAGTAGAATGTATAAAAATACCACTATCCTACTGCCTGAAACAAAATAGACAGTACATAACAACAACAAAAGGAGAGAACTCCGGTATGTTGCTGAACGGCTCAGAAGGGGAAGCTTATAGTGAGATCTCGATCAGGAATCAGGAACGCGTGCCAGATGGGTAACTAGATGCACCTGCCTCAGATCCTGTATAGTTAATTACAGAAGCGTAGCATGAGTACATAAACAACATGTACCCAGCAAGTATCCAGTATAACCTCGAAGTAGTGACGAGGGGTCGACTTGACACTTACTAAGGCCAATATCAATAATATTTAGGTGTTATGCTTAGCATGAATATGATGACAGTCCCAAAATAAGGAGAAATAGGATATCATCTCTTAACAGTATATCAATTTCAGTCATGTCATGTAATAAGTACATTTCAAGCATTTAAGCAGAGTATATCACAGAAAAGTTCCACATAAATAACATGTGCACATCATGCCGATGTCGTATGTTCCAGTCTAACATAATAATAAACTATGCACTGTCGGGGGTCGAATGGCGAAAACCATAAATGCATCTATTTCTACCGAGGCGATCGTCCCGATCCACAATTAGCAATTATTATCAAGTAAGAACACATTGTTCATTTATGGTCAAATAAATTCATACAAGTACTCAAGTAAGTGCATACATCCGTTTATATTTATTTACAATTTCTAGCATGTCCTAGGTGATCTTAGTAGCAAGCAAGAACGTTAGCATTTGCAAGTATGGCATGATATGTGTGATGACCCAAAGGGTCATCTTATGAATTAAGACACCATTTTGGGCTCATTAGCCTTAAAAAGATTAATTTTATCTATCTTGATTTGCGTGCACAGTCTAGGTGTGAATCTGGAAAGTCTTTATTTGGAAATATAAGAAACAATAATTGTTAGAGTTAAATTTTATTTTTTAGTTGACTTTTGTCAATATTTTGAGTAAACGGACCCGGATCCGTGTTCTGACGGTCTCGAGAGGTCTGCAATAAAATATGGGACTTCGACGTATGCCCGAAATTGAATTCCGAGGTCTCTAGCTTTAGAAATAATTTTTTGAAGAAAATTGTTATGCTGGATTTTAAAGGAAATAAAGAAATGAATTAATGTTTGAAATTATTGGTATCGGGATGGTATTTTTGGTTCTGGATCCCGGTACATGTTTGTTATGATATTTAAGTCCTACCTGTGAAATTTGGTGGAAATCGGAGTTTATTTGACGTGATTCGGACGTCCGGTTGAGGAAATAGTGAAATTGAGGTGTTCTTGAGAAAATCATGAGTTTTGAGGTTAAATTCGTAGATTTAGATGTTATTTTCGTGATTTGATCACACGAGCCCCGAGGGATCGGGTAATTTTCGGATAGGCTGTGGAGTGTTTAGAACTTAGAAATCACAGGTGATGCATCTGGTGTCTGTCACAGGCCTCTGACCTTGCAACTGCGAGATCAGGCATCGCAAATGCGGTGAAGGCAGTCTTGGCAAATGCAACACTTTTATCGCAAATGGGAAGAAAGCCTGACCAGCATGATTCTCGCAAATGCAAGATATTCTTTGCATTTGCGAAGAGTACCCGGGAAGCCAATGTTCGCATATGCGAACCTCCATCCGGAATTTGCGAAGGCCCCAGAAGTCACAAATGCGACATTTTAGTCGCAAATGCGAAGGTTGCAGAAATGCGAAGGGGTTCACAATTTCGATATCCTTCTCGCATTTTGAGCTTCGCATCGCAATTGCGACATCCTCAACTTGTTAAGTTGGGACTTAGACGGGATTTTCACCCATTTTTGAATTCTCTCAAACCCTAAACTTCCATAGGCGATTTTCCAAAGACCCAAACTTCTCCAAATCATAGGTAAATGATTCCTAACTAATTCCTTTCAATCTCTTGAAACTTTTAACAAGATTTCAACCTAGAATCTAGAGTTTACATGGTAGAATTAGGGATTTTGAGTAGAACTTAGGAATTTCGAAATTTGGGGATTTAGACCTCGAATCGACGTCAGATTCCAAAACCAATTGTATATCCGAGCTCGGGGGAGAATGGGTAAACAAATTTTGGTCTGAACCTCGGGTTTAGACTAAGCGGGCCCGAGGTTGATCTTTTTATGTTGTTGGGAAAATTTTGGAAAACCATAATATTGCATTAAATTTAGTTCCTTTAGCAATATTTAATGATACTAAATCAATTATGATTAGATAAAAGTGAGTGGGAGGCCGATTCTAAAGGAAAAGATGTGCTTGAGCAATGAGTGGCCTATGAAATCGAGGTAAGTATTGTGTTTAACCTTAGCTTGAGGGACTAGGTATTGTGTGACTACTTGCTACTTGTTTTGTTGCTAAATCCAATGTATAGGTGAGGTGACGAGTACCTATACGTTGTGGTTAGGTCATACCATGCGAGTGAATATTAATTCTTGTTATTTTGGTTGTCTTAAAGCCTATCATCTATGATTATTGTTGTTAGTGAAATGTTGGAAGATTAGTATCCGGTTCCACCGAGATGGATGATATTGTGAATATTTAATTGGTATTAAAATGTTAAATGGTGATAGAAACTATGATGAAATAATGATTGCTTGTGAAATTCCTCTTTATATGCTGTTAATGATTCTGTGATTGGTGAGAAAGAGTGTAAAGCACGAAGGGTAATGCCGTGCATGATTCATTTATATTATATTTTGAGGAAGAGTGTAAAGCACGAAGGGAGATGCCGTGCATGAATTATTTATATTGTGAGGAAGAGTGTAAAGCACGAAGGGTGATGCCGTGCATTCTTATTTATAATCTGGTGAGGATGAGAGTAAAAGCATGAAGGGTGATGCCGTGCATTCTTATTCATTATATGGTAAGGCTGAGAGTCAAAGCACGAAGAGTGGTGCCGTGCAAATTTCCTTTCTACTTGAATTGCCCAATTTAGTTTGTTTATCATTGTTTATTTCTGTCTTTTCGTTATCTCACTCCTTATGCTAAAACTCCCCATAGTATGACCCCTTCCCATTAATTGTGGTTTTAAATTCTTTATATGTTGTTATTTCTGCTAGCATGATTATATATGTCCAGGTTATAATGTGGTGTCTCGTCCTAGCCTCTTCACTACTTCACCGAGGTTAGGCTCGGCACTTACCAGTACATGGGGTCGGTTGTACTGATACTTCACTCTACACTTCTTGTGTAGATCCAGGTTCCGATCAGAGTTGATTTCGAGTAGTAGCTGATTATTCACACAGAGACTCGAGGTAGATCTACTGGCGTCCACAGATTCCTGGAGTCTTCTCCTCATTATTTAGTTACTATTTTATTTGATTCAAAACAGTTATACACTATTTCTTGAGCCAATTACTTGTAGTATTCCTTAGTAGTTTGTGAATTGTGATTCCCAAAATCCTGGATAGCTAGATATGAGCATTAGCTTCGAGTTTTGTTGTTTTATTTATTTCACACATTATTCTGGATTCATTTATTGGATAATATTAGACCTCGCATTATGTTTTTAATTGTTTAAAACATTGAATCCCTCTAACATTGGCTTGCCTAGCAAGTATGGTGTTAGGCACCATCACGATCCCGAGGGTTGGGAATTTAGGTTGTGACAAGTTGGTATCAGAGCACTAGGTTGCCTAGGTCTCACAATTCACGAACAAGCTTGGTAGAGTCTGAGGGTCAGTACAAAGACGTCTGTACTTATCTCTCAGAGGCTATAAAGTTAGGAACAAACTCATTTTATTTTTACCCTCTCGTGCGATTTTTGTTATCTTAAATACTTGTTGAACTCTTCTATTCTCTTGCAGATGGAAAGAACACGTGATTCTTCTTCCACTAACCAACAATCAAGTCCACCAGCAACAACAACTCCTACTAGGGGCAGAGGCTGAGGCCCTGCCAGGGGCCAAGGCAGGGGCAGGACTCAGCCCATTGCTCAGGAAGCGGCTCCAACTGCGGAGCCCCAAATAGAGATTGATGAGGGGGCTCCAGATCAAACCGTTCCAACGGGACCATCTCAGGTCCCAGAGGGGTTTATTACCACCCCAGTGCTTCAGGATGCTTTGGTTCGATTAGTGGGCCTTATGAAGAGTGTAGCCCATACTGGCGCACTCGCCATGGCAGCAGCCGTATCTCAGGCTGGAGGAGGGGTCTAGACTCCTGGTACTCACACTACTGAGCAGATTACTCCTCAGACTCAGACCCCAGCAGCTAATCCAGTTGGGGTAGTTCAGCCAGTTGCTGCAGCACCGCTTGTTGATGGGCAGCTATGTCCTCCGATGCTTTGTGGAGATTGGACAGGTTCATCAAACTTTTCCCTGTCCATTTCAGTGGTGCCACTTCAGAGGATCCTCAAGAATATCTTGATAGCTGTTATGAGATTCTTCGGAACATGGGTATTTTGAAGACCAACGGGGTCGACTTTGCCGCGTTTCAGATGACTAGTTCCGCCAAGAAATGGTGGAGGGATTATTTGTTGACTAGACCAGCTGGGTCACCTGCTCTGACTAAAGATCAGTTTTCACATCTCTTTTTGGAGAAGTTTCTGCCTATCACTACTAGAGAGGAGCGCCGCCATCAGTTTGAGCGTCTTCAGTAGGACAGCATGACAGTCACCTAGTATGAGACTTGCTTCGTGGATTTGGCCCGACATGCTATTCTTTTGTTACCCACACACAGAGAGAGGGTCAGGAGATTTATTGAGGGCCTTGCTCAGCCGATCAGATTGCAGATGGCTAAGGAGATAGGGAGTGAGATTTCCTTTCAGGATGCAGCCAATGTGGCTAGGAGAGTAGAGATGGTTCTTGATCACGCTCAACTATGTCTTGTAGAAGACTAAGCGGGCGTTGCAAATATAATCTGGGGTATTACGCCCAAAGTCGATCTCACAGGGAATTTACGTATCAATTGAGTCTATAAAATACTAAACTGTTACTTAATCACTTTTCTCAAGACTTTTGAATATCAATTGGTGATGTTTACTAAATCTAATACAAAAATAATAAATTAGCAATTAACTAACAATATAATGTAAACAATGATAATAAAAGGTCTATNTTATGATAATTTACTAGATGCACTCTTTCAAGTTACACTAGCTAGATCGCAATACAGTTCACTTTAGATTGCACCCGAGGTATCGTTATCTCTAATCTAACCTCTAAACCCTCGGTTATGATTTTCGTCTATACTCCGGGAGTGGTGTTGTTTAATCAACTACCTAAATATGCACTCTCTATCAATTAGATACATAATAAATAGGAATAATTAATCAAGGGCCCTTTCAATTAACTATAATAAGAACGTAGTTGAACAAAAAGAGATTAATCAACAAAAATATATTAATATCACAATGAATTCATCCCCAACGGGTTCTACCAAAACCCTAGACTAAAGAATTTAGCTACTCATGTTATTGAGAATAAAAACTAAAAGAAATTGCATAATGGAAATACAAAGTAATGAATACTAGATGTAGAAATCAATGTTTGTCACTTCTATGGTGTTTTCTTGTTGAATCCTTCGAAATCCTTATCCTTCGAAATCCTTCCGAATCTCCTTCGTCGTCTTCGAATCCTCCATAGTTGTGTTTTAGGAGTCTATTTATATGTTTAGGGCAAACCCTAACCATGTAGGAGACTTCT